>CAKNYM010053237.1:525957-537277 GCA_932195095.1 Andricus curvator
AAGTGAGGTCGGCAATATAGGTATTTCGCTGTGTCACATGCCCTTAACAAATTAATGTTTTTGGTCAGTTATTCTGTACAAAAAAAAAAACAACTAAAAACCAAAAAATGGTCGGGAATTTTTTTGAGACCTGGAAAAGCCAGAAAATGACAGTGAATTTAATTAAGATAATTGATTAATATTTTGTGTTATTATATAACTATCATCCACAAATTACGTAAGGTGTTTTTCTGAAATGTTCACTTCACCCCCCCCCCCTGTTAAAGTATCGTAATATTTTGCTCTGTCTAAACAAACGTGGAAGGCTAATAAAATTAGTTTTAGAAAATAAAATATTGTAATAAAAACTATTCGCTCTTAAAAACGTAAAATATGAAAAAATTTCTTGTCCATACTTTGTAGACTGAACTGTTTTTAAACAATTAAGAATATATCAAATAAGAAGAAAAAAACTCTTTTATAAAAACGAGCTCATTTTTTAATTTTTTTGAAAATTATTTAAACTCTTATAATGCAGTAAATTAAGCATTTTCTTCAAGAGAAAATTCAATTTTGGCCTATTCTCTAAGAGATCGAATTTCTGCTGGACTTCCCTCTCAATTATTGGATTTTAACTTTTGGATTTATTCTTTTTTTTTTTAGTCAAATTTATTTACGGAGGACCCCCACCCCCAATTGTTTTACGTAATTTTTGGATGAACCCTAATGTTTAGCGCAAAAACATATCTAATTGTGTGTATATATATATATATATATATATATATATATATATATATATTCAATGAATGAACTTAAAACCCGTTTTATTTTGAAGGCTTCACATTCGAAACTCTACAATTTTCAATGTTTTAATTTAAAAATTTTATTTTCAAAGTCTCCTATTTTTGAATAAAAAATTACAAAGTTGAAAAGATACAGTTTTGAATGCTTCTTTCTATTTAAAAAAAATCATCTTATTTGAAAAAAATACTTCTGGTCACTTTTTCAAAATATCTGTGTGTATGGCCAATTTACACTTCTTAAACGATTTTTTTCACCGTTCGTAATATTTTTTGCCGTTTATGGATAAGCTAATGTGCTTGTTCATATTTTTAGAAGCACGAATACTTTCAAATTTTTATATTTTAAATACAAATGTTCAGCATTTTTGATTTTTTAGTTTAAAACGATATCTCGAAGATAAAATCACAATATAATCATTAAAAATGGTAAAATTTCGATTTTGAAGCTTTTCAAAACAAAAACAAAATTGAATTAAGATGGGCATTAAAAATTGAATAATTATACTAAAACATGAAAAATTGTTTGTTTCCATATTACAGTCGTTTAAAATACTAGAATTTCAATATGAAAGTGGCAAAAATTCAAACATTTTAAAATCAAAACGTTCCAAATTGACTTAGAACATCGCTGAAATGTTCAATTTTGGAGACATTTCAAAATTTTTACTTAGAATCGTTTCAAAGCTTCAATCAAAAAAGGTTAAAAAGTTAAGAAAAGGTCAAAGGTTGAAAAGGAGAATTCTTGAAAAAAGCGGGGAAGGAAATAGGGGAAAGATGCTTTTAGGAAAAATTCTATAAACCTGGTTTTTAAAAATAATTATGTAAATAGGTAAATATTTTTAAAACCTTAAAAAACTATTTGATGTGAATGATTCTTTGAGCAATTATATCGAGCGCAAGTGAGTTAAATTTTATCATTACGCTTCGAAAATGATTGCGTGCCTACCTCAAAAACTCTTGGGAAATATTCAAAATTAGATATCAATGGGTTGTTCACGTAAATGTGATGAACATATGTACATCTCGAGGCGTCAAAATGGAAATGGACTGTTATTTTAAAATTTGAATTCTAGTTTAGAGTGTTTACTTAAACCACCCGCAGGGAACATTCCCCGCCAAGAAAATAGACCCCTCCTTAAATTAAGGGACCATGTGTGGTAAATTTGTTTTAAAACTTTCATTCCATGAGTGTTACATGATTGCAAAACGAAGTTAGTCATTTTATTGAATATATTTAAACGATTTTAGGTGATTTAAAAACATTCATAATTATAAGAATTTTAGAACCAACTATGCAATTAGTATTACAATTTAAAAAGTTGAAATTCCTAATTTCAACGGAACCTACTTTAATTCTAATCACCCACATTTTTACATCATTTGAAATCAAAACCTTTTGAACTTTTAAGTCACCCAATAATTCTAAAGTATTGTAATATTAGAAATAATCAACATTTTCTTCTGTATTCACGGTATTTAAAAAAAAACTTTCAACTTGAAAAGCTCGCTTTTAAACTTTTATTTCGTTAGTTGAAATTTTCAATCATTACAAAAGTCAACAACTTTGGCAGTTCTTAGTATTATTCCGAGCATAACCGAGCCAAACGCTGCTTAACTTCATTAAGCAATCGAGAAGCCTTAAAGAATTCCATATGTCTAAGCAATCATATTCTAAAGCGGACAAATGATAAATCGTTCATTTTTAAAGCCACCGAATTTGAAAAATTCCCATTTTTCAAGTATCAATTTCAAAAACTTTCAGATTTCACTAAAAAAAAAGGGAAATAAACAAAACTTTTTTCTCTCTTGCTGATGGAGCGTTTCAGAAAAAATCTAATACCTTCTATCATAAACGATAAGAATGTAAAAACACAAAAGTTTTGAAATTTTAAAAATCCAAGAAATGAGGTCTGATTATTGAGTTTTTCTTCAAGAATTAATATGAAAAAATGCTATAGAAGCAAAAAATTATGGCTTTAGCGAAAGCCCTGTCGACTGTCTATAAAAATATATCATAGGTGTTTCACACCGCCATTTACATTGACCTGTCACTTTCTTCCCTAGGGTTGAAAATTCGATTGTCGACCCGCTCCACAGGCATCTCAAGTCGAATTTTCAATTAACGATATGATGAAAAATTGTATGCAAGACTCGGGCCGAAGCAACGATTTTACGAGTGTGAAGTTAGCTGCCCGAGCGAAGCGAAGGCAGATATCACGCAATATAATATTCGGTAAGCCTATATGGTATGGAAACTGGAAAAGGCGCACAGTGGGCTATTTTGCAAAATTTACTTTCAAAACCTAATATCGCTCGAACGAATTGACCAAAATGGATGTTCTTTGTACGAGATTAAAGCTTATTAAATGCACAATAAGGGAAAATTACAGAGAAAAGTTTTCCCGTATTTCCCAACCTGGAAAATGCGGGAAAAGACCGTCATTTTTTGACTATAGAATATTTTTTGTACTATAGAACCACAAAGAAAAAAGTTTTGTTTAGCGCAAGACTTCATATTTTATAGATTTTTCAATGCTGAATTCAAATCTGCCAGGAAAAACAGCGTAGCGTATTTTCTTTCCGAGAAAAATGCGGTTATATGTGAAAAATCCAATATGAAGAGACACAAGTCGGAAACATGATGGTAACTTAACGAAGTTTATTATTATCTTTAGGTTTTTCGGGTCGCTGAATCCAAATCTGACGTCAGAATTACAAAATAGAGAATAGCGGATCCAATATGGTGGTACAAAAGTTTTAAAAAATTTAGGAAAATTGACAAAATTGTCGATACATATTAATTTTAATACACATCGGTATTTTAAATCTAATACTATTTTTAACAGTGTTCGTTATTCTCTTATTCTATATTTACACTGAAAACATATTTTTGAGGAATTATCACAAAATGAATGTCTGCGGATAAAAGAAATCATCATTTTAAAAAAATAAAAAAACTATATGGACATTTCATGAGTAATGGAAATTTAAGCGATGATATAAATGTAAGTGATGAAGATGTATTATTATTGGAGAAAATAGGTAATTGAGATTAGGACATATGTCGATTTAATGTAACGTGTCTGTAACTACAATTTTATTATTGAAATAATTGTTAAAATGGAATTTTTTCAAATTTGTTCCGCCATTTTTAATTTTTTAATTCTGATGCCAGATTTGGATTCAGCGACCTCCAAAACGTAAATATGGACAATTTTGTAAAGTTGCCTAAATTTTTCTAACTTTTGTTCCTCCATATTGGATCAATCATTTTTTATTTTGAAATTCTGACGTCAGATTTGGATTCAGAGCCCTCGAAAACGTAAAAATGGAGAATTTCGTCAATTTTCCTAAATTTTTCAAAACTTGTGTTCCGCCATATTGGATACGCCATTCTTTATTTTGTAATTCTGACGTCAGATTTGGATTCAGTGACCCTAAAAACCTGAAGATAATAAACTTCGGTAAGTTACCATCATGTTTCCGACTTGTGTCTCTCCATATTGGATTTTTCACATTTAACCGCATTTTTCTCGGAAAGGAAATAAGCTACGCTCTTTTTCCTGACAGATTTGAATTCAGCATTCAAAAATCTATAAAATATGATGTCTTGCGCTAAACAAAACTTTTTTCTTTTCAGTTCTAGTACAATTCTGTAATCTTGTTCAAAACGTGATGGTCTTTTCCCGCATTTTCCAGGTTGGAAAATTCGGGAAAACTTTGCTCTATAATTTTACCTTATTGTGCATTTAATAAGCTTTAATCTCGGTCAAAGAACATCCATTTTGGTCAATTCGTTCGAGAGATATTAGGATTTGAATGTAAATTTTGCAAAATAGCCCACTGTGAGGCGGTTACGTTCACCGAATTCCGGTGAGCGTAGCCACCACAAATCTGTTATTTGACCTTTTCGTCCAATAAGCATTTTTAGGACGAGTTACTTACGTTTTTTTTTAATTTTTGCCCTCTGGGTTAGTTTACAAGATATCGAAGTTTGAAGTTTAGCATTTCAACGACCGATAACCTACATCCTTCGGAATTTGGTTGGGATTCATACTCCTCCCCGTAACAGTTCATTAACAAACTTGTAATATTTAACCATTCCCGAGAAAAATGGCTTTTAAAAAATCCCGTTAAATCAAGCAAAAATATTCACTTTACACCATTTTTTTCATACGACAACATTGAGTTTTCCAACCTTTACCTCTTTTACTCCAAGAAAATTTTTTCTTGTAGAAAAATCTAATTTTTCTTCATTTAATTGAACCTTTATACTTTGATTCTTATTATTTTCATATGAGATAAAAATAAAACTTATAAAAATAGTATAATGAGAATAAAATACATATTTAAATATAAAGAGATAGTAAAATAAAATTATATGAATAAAAGACATTTTTTATTATTCTTATAGTATTTATATTTTAAAATTAGAGTGATGACTGATGTTTTTAACAAAAAAATGCATAAAGAATAAGGTTGTCGCGGCACTGACTTAACCTTGAAATATTGGCTTCAAAAATGATAAAAGTTGAAAAAAACAACAATTTTTTCATATTTGAAAAATGATTCAAAATGAATATTTTGGATTGATTTAAATATATGTAATAGTCAATTACAACAAAATTTGAATAATAAAAAAATTGGTAAAAAATGCCGGCACTATCGAGTTGTTCTTGTCAAGAATGGCTTAAAAGCGCATCTTATTACTTTAACATATTACAAGGTTGGTAGTAATGACCTGTTACTGGGAGAAATATGAATTTTAAAAAAATTCCGAAGGATATATAGGTTCCCCTTGTAAGGAACTCTTAAGCAAATACAAAACAAACAAAAATACTCTCTTAAACTGAACCAGTGAAATTGTCACTGGCTGAATCAGTATTTTGAATACGAGGCCGATGATTGCGCGCGTGTTTTCGTTATTTGAAATATTTTGTAATTATGTTTGAAATTTATGATACAGTTCGAACCAATTCGAATTAATCCGAAACAATTCGAAGCAACTTTTCAATCCCCTTTAACCCTTCTCAATCCGCCTTTCAACCCCAAATTAAAACCCAATTTCAATACATGCCTCAACCCCAAACTCAATCCGAATGGATTCGAGGATCACTTATCAATCCTTCTCCATTAATGTATCAGCACCAACTTCAACCCAAACCCATACCGAATCAATTTTTCAATCCGTGCCTCCAATCCTTTTGAATACGTGGGACTTCTTGAATTCAACCAGAATGAATCCGACTGAATCTGACGCTAGCCAAAATGGATAAATGTGAATCCAAAACCAATCCGAATGAATAACACACCAATGGGAAACAAATTTTCACTCCTCAGTCCGATGCCCAATCCGAATGAATCCAAGACACATCCCATATCCCAAGCCAGTTTTAATCTTTTTAATGCTCGCAAGTCCGTGCGCTCAATTCGAGTGAATCGGGAACCAATCCGAACCGAAAATTCAATTTTTTTAAATCCCTGCGTCAACATAAATTTGAATCCTAACACACCGTTTAATTCTTTTCAATCCGTGCGCCTAATCCAATGAATCCGTGGCTCATCCAAAATGTGTTTTCAATCCTTCTCAATTCTTGCACGTGCAACAACTTCAATCCGACTGAATCCAAATCAATCCGAACTCCCCATTCAATAATTTTCAATTCGAATGAATTTATCCCCTTCTAAAAAAATGTATAAAATTTTGACAGTTTTCACGTATTTTTTAACGTTTTCCGGAAATCTGAAAATGTATCAGATTTCGTCAATATTAATACTATTTGTTATTTATTATTATTTTTTCAAGTTTTCGCATATGTCTCATCGTTTTCGAGATAATGCAATTTGTGGTGACCGAGGACCAGCCCTTGTATAAAACCCGGAAAATTTTGTCAGTTTCACGTATCTCACTGGTTGCGAGATCATTCAACATTTTATTTTTATTTTGAAAAGACTTTTACTGGGTTCATTCATAGTGGCCGAGGACCATCACCCTTTACAAAACCCCGACAGTTTTTCAGTTTTAACGTATCTTATCGTTTTGAGACAACTCAAAATTTGTATTGTGGAAATCATTCTACTGGGCTGATTATGGGCGCCCGAGGACCATTCCGGTCAGGAATTCCCTGAAAATTTGGTCAGTTTTCGCGTATGTCTACTTTACTTTACTGTGTTAGTTCGAGGTGGTTGAGGACCTTCTTCAAACCGTGAAAATTTGAGGTATGTTAAGCTGACGTAACCACATGTTCCAATCGAGTTAAAACCTATTTCATAATTAAGAGCTCATTTAATGCTAATTTAATGCCCTATTGCCAAATTTAATGCTCCACTATTTTTTTTAAAAACCGTGGGTTACGCTAGCTTAACGTTAAGCTGACGTAACCACATGTTCCAATCGAGCTAAAACCTATTTCATAATTAAGAGCTCATTTAATGCTAATTTAATGCCGTATTGCCAAATTCGATGCCCCAATATTTATTTAAAAAACCGGGGGTTACGCTGGCTTAACGTTAAGCTGACGTAACCACATGTTCCACACGGAGAAAAATGGATGTTTAAACGTAACATCTAGATCTTCAGGGTTAACATATTTTATGTTTAACTATAGGACAGCAATCTAGATGTTCAAAGTTAGGATCTGTAGATATTAAAAACTGAGATGTTACTCTGAAACATCCAAAATGTTCAACCTGAAATATCCGAAATATTACATGTATGGTTATGTCAACTCACGGCTGTAAATATTTGAGGAATTTACTTATTTCTGAGCATTTAAGGAATTAATTGATAACTTATTTGTGAATTTAAAACTAAACTTGAATTTTCGTACATGAACGAAAAACAGATACAGGGTATGAAATGCTGATCAGAAAATACATTCAGTCTAGCTGAGGTTATGTTTAATATTTTTAATTCAAAATAAAAAATAAAAACGGGGTAAGTAAGCTGAGAACCAATAATATGTAATCTGCATTTAAAATTCTATCTATTTGAGGTTACTTAAACTCATATTTTATTATAAATTCACAAACATTTTGTCAAATCACGTGTCAAATGTTCAAAGGTGTTCGAGTCAATATAACGTCAAACTTAAGAATATTGTTCCGTCCTGTAGACAGAAAAAAGTCGTTATACAATTTTAATTAAGGATAGCTAATTTGGATTCTTTGAAAATGTTCAAAAATGGTAATATTCCATAATTGTAATATCGAAATTATATAGCCGTCAAATATAGTCGTGAAATTCGAATGCGCAATGCGCATGCGTTCAGATGATTTTAACATCTGAATATGTTACAGTTTAACATAAAAATATTTTTACGCCTAACATCTCAAAAAGATAGTAGATGTTTGGCATGAATATCTGTATGTTAGGCGGAACAATCTTACCCTTTGAACATCTACATTTAAACATCCATTTTTCTCCGTGCAATCGAGCTAAAACCTATTTCATAATTAAGAGCTCATTTAATGCTAATTTAATGCCGTATTGCCAAATTCGATGCCCCAATATTTGTTTAAAAAACCGGGGGTTACGCTAGCTTAACGTTAAGCTGACGTAACCACATGCTCTAATGTGGAATTACAACATTGTCATATCGATATGGGCACTATACCATAATTAAGTGCTTATTTAGTGCTAATTTATGCTGCAGAACAAAAATGTTGTGCCCGGTAATTTTGGTCAAAAATATGTAGTAGTGCCAGCTTCAGCTGAAGCCACAACTCCGGTATGCGAAACTCGAAAACTATTAGTGATATCAAATTCTCCTACGTGCAGGAATTCAGTGCTTATTTAGTACTAATTTATGCCGCAAAAATTAAATTTTGTGCCCGGAAATTTTGGTCAAAAACATATAGTAATGCTGGCTTCAGGTGACTCTGGTATGTGAAACTTGGAAACTGTTAGTGGTATAAAGTTCTTCTTTGTGCAGGAATTCAGTGCTTATTTAGTGCTAATTTATGCCGCCAAAATTAAATTTTGTGCCCGGAAATTTTTGTCAAAAACATGTAGAAATGCTAGCTTCAGCTGAAGCCACAACTCCGATGTGCGAAACCTGGAAACTATCAGTGATATCAAATTCTCTATATTGCGCAGGAATTCAGTGCTGATTAAGTGCTTTGGATTTGTGCTATGTACAAAATCCGGGCACTTTTTTTTTACCAATAACTTGTAGTAATGCATGCTTTAGGTGACTCTGGTTTGTGAAACTCGGAAACTATTAGTAGTATTAAATTCTACTTTGCCCAGGAATCTAGTGCTTATTTAGTGCTAATATATACAGCAAAAAATAAATTTTGTGCCCTGTAATTTTGGTCAAAAACATTTAGTAATGCTGGCTTCAGGTTAGTCGGCCATTGCTAAGCCCCACTAAATTATTTTCATCCACTTATTTTTTTATAAGAAATTCAACAAATGTTTATACTTCTACAGTTCTACAGAAAAACATGTCTAAACTATTGTGTTAACGATTCTAGCTCGTTTTGAATGAATCTGAATATTTTATAACGAACAGTACTTTTCAAAAGTTAGAAATTTTGGTAATTGTCATTTTGTTTATGAAATAGAAAAGTATTAAAAACCTTTCTTAAAAAATCAGATGTCAACGATGTATGCAGAGTTTTATTAATTTTTATTTATAAAAAATGTAAACATGATGGAAACAATTGTGTCCTTCTGAGCCGCGCCGCGCCATAGAAGACCGGACTTTTGAATTTGTTCTGGAAAACTAGTGGCAAACCCACTCCAATAATGTCAGGACTCGTAGACCACACTTGTACCTTCCTTTGACGAAAAAAAGACAAAAGTGGCATTTTTTAGATAACGCGTTTTTCATTTTCATTTTTTTCACAAAATTTTCCAAAAATATTTGGTGGGATTTTTTTTCACCACCAAGCAATCATGTGTCCTGAATTACAGTCAAATCCCATCCCGACATGAAAATTTCCGCGATCAATTGACATGGACTCCACCAGTTTTCATAAGTATTGCCCTTTATCATACATTTTCACATTTTGGATTAAGCACTACTACTTTCGAAGGAATAATCTGATTGGATTGCGCTTTAGCAATATACCTGATGTTCTGAACGTTCAAACAAACGAAATATTTTTTCTTAATACTCAGTGGGGAGATTATACCCGAGTCGAAATTTAGGCCCTACTTTGAACCTATAACTCCTACCTTAGTAGGCGCTGGAGCAGCAAAGTAGGTTCAAAATAAGCAGCGATTTCAATTCAATTTAAACCCTACTTTGAAGCTAAAAATGTCCGAAATCGGCCGTTTTTCCACGTTTAGCGTCAAAGTAGGGTCTAAATTAAAACCTACATTGGTGCTCCAGGCCCTACCCTACATTGGCGCTCCAGACCCTACCTTGGTGCTCCAGCCCCTACACTGGCAATAATAATAATAATAAAAATAATAATGGCGTAATTTCGGTAATGGTTATAAATTTTTATTTTCCTTCTCTGCAGAAATATTTTTACTATCAACTGTACCTCAGGAACTTAATATTGAAACAAAACTCATGAAGTATACAATTCTTTGTTTGTAGTGTTTTTTATCATACAATTTTAAAACTTATTTGTCAAATATCGTTGACGTTCACTTCAGTTTAGTGGAAAGATTCCTCAATAGAATGAAACCGATTTGGGTTGAAATTACAGACTAGTCCGACAATTTTTTAATTAAATTTTTTTGTCCGTAACCTCCAAATTTGTTTGTTTTTCGCAAGTCGAAAATCTGATTTATATTCTTTTCTGGTTACTTGGGACGATAGCATTCGATAACTTAAGGCTCAAATGGAAACTTTAGTTTCGGTTTTGTAAGAAAATTAACATTTTTAGAAAGAATCCTTTCCATTTTGCTTACAGATACTTTATTACTGTTAATATCGAGAAACTGACCGATTCACATAGTCGCAAACCAATTCAGTTTGAAAAATCTTAATCTGCAAATGACAGAAACGCAATTCACGGAATTGCCTCTTCAATGGGTTCTTGTTTTCTGGGTGTAGCTTCTAAATATTCAAAGTAAGGCCTGTAGGTTCAAACGGAGTCAAAGGAGGCTCTAATGTTTCATTCTCTAGGAGTAAAAACCTCAAAGTAGGGGCTATAGGTTTGAATAGCGTCAAAGCAGGTTCTAATGAGGAGCTGCAGGTTCAAAGTAGGGTCTAAATTTCGACTCGGGGTGGTTCCATCAATTTAGCGTTTAGCTAGCGTAATCCCCGTTTTTTTTAAATAGTGGAGCATTGAATTTGGCAGTAGGGTATTAAGAGATCCTCAAATGAGCCCTTAATTATAATATAGACAGATTTACAATTTGTGCGTAATTTGTATTAAGGGTGGTTTTTGAGTGTTAAGGGTGGCTTTTGGAAAATATGTTTTTCTGGTTTTAGAGAGCCTTAAATAAGCCCTTAATTATGTCATAGGTCAGAACTCGATTCAATATCATTTTCACGTGTGGTTACGCCAGCTTAACGTTAAGCTAGCGTAACCCACGGTTTTTAAAAAAATATTAGGGAATCGAATTTGGCAAT
>CAKNYM010053237.1:547277-586662 GCA_932195095.1 Andricus curvator
TTTTGTTTTGAATTTTGAAAACACTTTCTTCCCTTTCCCCTATGTTTGGAGAAACTAACGATAAATTTTAACTAATTTGACTTAAACACACTTATGTGTAATCCAAATTTTAAACTATTGTATTAATTCATTATAATAATTAAGCCAGAAATGTTGACTCTTTTGAAATTTGCGCCTACTTGAATTATCGAGTTATCGAATCTTTTTTACATTATCGACTTATCGAATCTTGCTTTCTATTCTCGACAGCTGGTTGGCTGATTCTATTGTGACTTACATTAGGTGTAAATGGCTAACTGAATTTACCAATAGGGTTTAGGGACTACGCATGAAGTTAGCCGAAATGCATGTACTTTTTATAATAGGATCACTGGTGAACCAGTGACGCCATATTCAACCAGTGATATAGCGCTCCACGTGGCCAAGACATGAACCTTCAGTCGTCTGGAACGCGCGTGCTGCCATTCCGGTATTTGCATTTCTCGAGTGAAAACGAACTTTATTGTGTACTCGTGTTCGTAACAGTTGAGGCCTGGCTGCAATAAGCAGTGAGGAGACCCCTGGCCACTTGGGTTAGACTGTAAGCGACGCGACACGTTGACGAAATGACGGGCCTTCCCACAGTTAGTAAAGTGCGGTTTCTAAAAAATAATTTTGCAAAAGTTGGCACAAAAGTGATGAATGAGAAGTGTCATACCTAACCAGCTGACGGAAGACAACACGTATACGACCAGATTATTACTGGTACTAAGTAACCAGCGAATCTCACTGATTAAAGCAGTAACGGAATTCCACTGAGTGAACCAGTGAAATCTCACTGATTATCAGTGAAACATTTCTGGCTGTTTCAACCAGTGAGATTTCACTGGGAATCAGTAAGATTTCACTGGTTCATTTTAAGAGACTACAAACCTGATTTATTTAGATATTTTCGACCTAGTTTCACCTTTTTTTAGCACAACTGAAATCGCGTCCAACAATGGACAACCTCCCTTTCTTAATTTGTTAAAAGAAATGCAAATGAAGGGTATTTATAATTGTAAAGAAAAAAAACTCGATTAACAGCCAGTGTGATTGTACTCTAGTCTATTTTAAAGATTCAGCTTTTCGTGTTGACGTCGCTTGTCCTAAATTCTAACGAGCTTGCGGTGATTGTCCGCGAAGTCAAAACGGATTTTCACCAACGGAGATAGCGAAAGTCAGTTGGGAAAAGTGCCTCGTGCCACCGTTAGCCACGCCAGTGTTAGCTGGCGTCTTCAAGAGTGCTTGTGTTTAGTCAAATAGTCTTTGCTATCACAATAATGACGTAACAAGGCCATCGGAAGCTGCGATGTATTCCCTTCTGCCAGAATTCAAAAACCACCCACAAAAAGGATATTTAATTTTATATAAAATTTCAACAAAATTATCCAAATTCTAAGCAAATTTTGAAATTTGTACCATATGTATAGACTGTATAGAGAATGCGAGAGTGGCAAAGATATTTTTGAATAGTTTGGTTTTTGAATTGTTAATGTAGAGATTTATAAAAGCTTTCAATTTAATCATTGATAGCTGCATGCGACTGCCAAAAATTTTTTTTCAAATATGTACAAAACTTTTCAAGTAAAAAATATTGATTTTGGTTTTTCGATGGGAAACCATACTTTAGTCTAGGACCCTCTAATAGACTCTATTTGGTGACATTATATTTATGGCCCGGAAGTAACCGGAAGTGGTTAAATTTCATGTTTGAAGAAAAAAAATATAATATACGTATACTTATGGCACTCGCGCCAACTTTAAATGCGTTTTTCTGGAAAAGCGGTTTTCCTAAGTGCCAACTACAAAAATATCCCGGTGCCTTGTTTTTCAACTTAAAAGGATCCAAAATTACTTTCCATTACTGGCTTCATGAGTTCACACTTGACAGACTAATTGTGAGTACTGAATAGTGATTGGACCACCCGAAGCGATAAGTTACCATAAATTATTGAAAAATTATCATAAATTACTATCAATTACCAACATTTTTGAAAATTTTTGAACATGTTAAATTTCTGCTAATTTGTCAACTTACCGAAAACTGTCAAAATTCCGAATAGTAGGTCATATTCAAAAATTTCAAAATTTTCGAAAAGTTTGTTTTGATTGTTTCTCAAATCGAAAATTCTCTGCATTTCTTACACAAAATATCGTGTGTAACAGGTGCAGAAAGTAGACAGTTGTAACTCTTGTTAAGTTTACAGAACTTACTACCGGCGTATCTTCAAGTCGTTTCCGACTCGCCTCCAATTGAAGGTGGCTAGTCAACTAGCCACCGACTCACCCAAAACTCCCCTTCATTCCGCCTCTGGCACGTACAGCAAACTTCACACTCCTGTCACAGTAGAACTGACTACTTTCCGCACTTGTAGCACAATATACTATTTGATCAAATCGGTGATGAATGTTTATTGTAATTTTTCTCTGATCATGAAAAGTTTATCGAGTATGAACTTCAAGTCTTTGAAAAAAAACGTAAAAATTAAGGATTAAGGGCACTTTTCATGTGGACGTACACAATTACACATGCACTGGAACCTGGATTCCCGCAAACTGGATTTGTGGCTTCCTAGAATTAATGGCCTCTGCATTTTGGTGATGCGGGGAGCATGGAACCGAAAGAGAGGCGGTCAGTCAAGCGTGACAAACAGCATGAGGGACGCACTCTCAGCGCATTACTTGCATCAGATTGCGTCATGCGTTCCAATCCAACAGAAACGATTCATTCGGCCCTGTCTATTTACGTTCGGAGTCCTGAATGTGTGTGGAAGGTCACTGCGGGCCATGTCCGAAACCGTGCACAAATCTAGGTTTCAGTGTATATCAGTAATAATATTTTCCAGCGACTTCTAAAATTATTGCTTATAAGAATTAAAACGATGAAAATCTTGACGCACGCAAACATGCATTTTTTTGCTCTTATAGTCCTGTGAAAAACCACTTACGTCGGGAAGGGATTTTGTGACTAACGCATGCACAGTAGGGTGGTCCACATTTTTTTTTAATTTTCATGCATATCGCCGGAAATTTGTTCGAATCCACACAAAAAAATGCATTAATGAAAATGCTATTTAGAGGTTCCACAAGTCTCATGAAGTTTAACACATATTTCTCATAAGAAAAAATACGTTTTTGTAAATTTTATTCAGAATCGTCAATATTAGGTGAATCGAGTTGAAACTTAATATTTCTCTTCACAATTGTCCATAGAATATAAATCGAATTGGCTTTTGCGAGTTTTTGGCGCTAATTATGATTTCTTGCTGTTTTTTTATACAAATTGTTTATAATACATAAAATACTAATTTCTACTGATGATTAGATGTTTATATACATTTGTTAAACAATTTATTATTATTTTTAGAAATTTTCTCTTAGAATAGAGTTAGAAAGTCGCGGTTTTTTCGAATTTTTAACTTATTATCAACTTTTCAGATAGAGCGAAACGATAATGAATTATATTTAACAGAAATAATTGTTTAAATGATTTATTATTATTTTTCACAATATTCTCTTAGAATTTCTCTCAGAAGATTTCAGTTTTTTTTCTATAATTTTCTACTTTTTATCCACTTTTCAATTAGTGTAAGTTAATAATTAATGCAATTTAACAAACCTAACTATTTAAACAAATTATTATTGTTTATAATTATCTTCTCCTATAGTAATGCTAGATAGTTGCGGGTTTTTCTAAAATTTTCAAGTTTTTGTCCAATTTATACATAGAGTCAGGTAATAATTAATGCAATTTATCAAACGTATTTGTTTCAACCAATTATTATTGTTTACTATATTCTATATCAATGCTAGAAAGTTATTTTTTCTGAAATTTTAAACTTTTTGTCCACTTTTTACTTAGCGAGGTAATAATTATTGCAATTTGACAAACATAATTATTTAAAAAAAATGATTATTGTTTATAACTATCTTCTGTTAGAGTAATGCTAGAGAGTTGCGTCTTTTCTGGAATCTTTAGTTTTGCTTTGACTCTTCAGTTATGAACATATATCAAATGAACATCAACAAGAATCATTTTTTACATAGTATTATATTTTTTCAAAGTGAATTATTTTTACACTTTTGCTAATATTTAAAAATATTAATTTAAACAAAAAGGCTATCTTACAGTAGAGATAAAAACAAAGAATGGAATAATTAGGAGTAGGTGGGAGGAGTAGGTCTGTAAATGACTTGTAAAAATTTTCATTTTAATTAAAACACGAAGTTTATTGCAAAGCATCAAAGAAAAATGTGAAATTGCACACATTTCACTATCAGTCGCCCTTCCTCATACCCTGGAGAAAATACGTTGTCATCAATGATTATATACATATATAGAAATTCAAAAGGTCAAAATCAAATAATTGATTATAACATCTCACGGGACAAGATAGACGTACTGTAGTCAGAAAATTGCTTCCGGTACTCTCTTACCATGTCTAGTAAATATTGTTTCTGATTTTCGTCGTAAGAAGGGAATTAAAGCAGATATTAATTTTACAAATATTTTTATTATTTCAGAAAAATATGTTCACAAAAAAGAAAGAGATTGTTTAAAAAATGATTCTCTCTAATGTTTATTTGTTCATAACTAAAAAGCCAAAGCAAAGTTAAAAATTTTAGAAATAAACACGACATTTCCAGCAATTATCTGAAAGAAGATAGTTATAAACAATAGTAACTTGTTTACACAATTATATTTGCTAAAATGCATTAATTTATTATTACCTCGATCTGAGTGAAAAGTGGACAAAATGTTGAATATTCGAGAAAAAACCGAACTTTCTAGCATTATTCAAAAACAATATTATTAAAAATAATGATAAATTATTTAAACAATTCTCTTTGTTAACATGAATCAATAGTTGAAAAATTCGGAAAAAACACGACTTTCTAACTCTATCCTAAGATAAAATTGCTCAAAATAATAATAAATTGTTTAAACCATTTATATAAACAACTAATTATCAGTAGGAAGTAGTATTTTATGTAATAAACAATTTGTATTTTTAAAAAACTGCAAAAAAAACATAATTAACGCTAAAAATTCACAAAACCCAATTTTTCACTTAGGGGGGTTTTTTAGGACCCTATTTGCTATAAAACATACTTATGGGGGTTCAACTTTATGGTGCTTGCGGAACCTCTAAATATCATTTCTTCTTCAAAGAAAAAAAAGCATGTATTTTTGTGTGGATTCGAACCAATTTCCGGGCGATATGCATGAAAATAAAAAATAAATAAATAAAAAAAATTACAATGCAATTTTAGAGCAGCCTAATGTAAATTGTACCCGATTTGAAATAATGGATTCGCCCTATACAAGGACCTATAACTTTAGAATATGATTAATTTATTTTGGTACCAAATTACTTTCATTAGTTAATAATTTTTCTTTAAAATATCAGTCAACTGACTAACATATAAAATGAAATGAAAAACTAGCATATTTCTGCAGGCACACATAACATTTTTTCTCAATCTTGTTTTTAACTTTTCTGCAACATCAACCGGCGCGTCTCTCGTTCGACCAACCGGAAGTCTATCGCAATTTCTTCTCAGCAAATATTCATGCCTCTGATCGAATGACAAACGACTGCCGCGCCTCTTTTCGAATCTTCTAGTCCTCCCGCTAAATTTTGCGTCACTAACTCATTATTGACGACATGGAAATGATGCTTGTCGCTGTCTTGTGAGATTTTCTGGGTAAAAAAAAAACAATGCCACTACGAGTACATTTTAAATCGATTATATTTGAAAACAATTATCTGAATGCGTTATAAACAGAAAAAATTAGGCTCATTTCAGGGGCCGGATGCAATAAGGGCACATACAATTTTCTTGTGCGAAAGCGAAGTCCTCTGCACACTTTCAACAAAATTTTTGGATTTTAATTTGTAAAGGATATATCTAGATCTAACATTTTATTGCACATCTTTTTTCGTCTAGACAAAAAGTTTTAGCTTTTTTAGTTTTCAAATTAAAGCCAAAAACTGACTTTTTTGACAAAATCTTGCTCTGTTCGTAAGTTTTTGAAAATTGTTAATGAAATTTTCAGAAAATGCGATTCAGAATGCTATTTAAACAAATTAAATTTTTTTAAACATCCACGAGTATTAATAATAAACAAATTAGTACTTAAAAATATTAAAATTTGTCGAAAATTTAGTGATATAAAATGTTCCTCCTGCTTTTTTTTAGGTAAAATATATGCTTGAATTTTATATACCGAATTTTTTGACAAAATTTACAAAATTGTACTGGAACTAGAAAAAAAATTCTATTACTGCAAGACATCACATTTGATATATTTTTCAATGCTGAATTTAAATCTACGGGGAAAAATAGCGTAGCACATTTCCTTTTTGAGGAAAATCCGGTTAAAAATGGAAAATCCAATATGGAGAGACACAAACCGAAAACATGATGGTAACTTGACAAAATTGATTATCTTTATGTTTTCAAGGTCGCTAAATCCAAATCTGACGTCAGAATTTCAAAATAAATAATTGCGAATCCAATATGGCGGACAAAAATTGGAAATATTTGGAAAACTCTACGAAATTGGTAATACTTAGTTTTTGAAGTCGCTGAATCTAAATCTGACGTCACATATCATGTCACGTCATATGTCTATTTATGTAACGTTTTTGGAACTACAATTTTATTCCTGCAGTATTTGTAAAAACTTTAAAAAATATATTTATGTTCGAACTGTAATTGTTTTGTAAAGGAAAATGTGCCAAAAAAAATTTCCAGAGCGAATTTCAATTTGTGTATCATCCTATGGGATCAACCATTTTCAATTGTGACGTCACATTTGGATCCAGCGGCCTCGAAAACGTAAATATAGACAATTTTGTAAAGTAGTCCAAATTTTCCAATTTTGGATCCGCCATTTTTATTTTGAAATTCTGACGTCAGATTTTGATTCAGCGACCTTAACAACCTAAAGATAATCAACTTTGTCAAATTACCATCATGTTTCTGATTTGTGTTTCTCCATATTGGATTTTCCGTCTTTAAATGGATTGTTCGCGGAAAGGAAATATGCTAAGTTATTTTTCCTGGCAGATTTGAATTCACCATTGAAAAATCTGTAAAATATGGCGTCTTGCACTAAAAGAAACTTGTTTCTCTAGTTCAGTACAATTTTGTAAATTTTGTCAAAATATGACGATATTTTCCTGCATATTCCAGGCCGCAAAATACGGCAAATCTTTTCTCAACAATTTTCTCTTATTGTGCATTTAATGAGCTTTTACCTCGATTAAGGGACATCAACTTTGGTCAATTCGTTCGAGAGATATTAGGGTGTATGGAGTTGAAAAGCATTTCCAATGAAAATCATTCAATTGATAAAATTTCAAAATTTGGAAAGGCTCCAAATTTTAATGTGCCTTAGATGCGAAAGCGATTAGATGTTTAAATTTGTATTATAAAGTACAAAATGGAAATCACAGCCTCGAGAGTCTTTTTTTAGAAGAAGTCTAGTACAAAAAGTTGGGAGTTCTGCACGTGCCACTTTAGTTAACCGAACTTAAGGGGCTAAGAAACTTTGCTTCGTGTCATGCATCAAGTTCACCCTAACCTCGTGCAAATTCAGTTATGCACATGCCAAAACTCATTACACTATATTGGATAATATGATTATTTTGAAATTTGTGTACATCATGCCTAACAATATCGAACATGACTCAGGGTTCCAGTAGGCCTTTTTGAATATTTCCGTACACATTTTTGAATATTCCCGTACACATTTTATTTAAAAATGTCTATCTTATATAAATGAAGTACATGACAATTTGTTTTTCTACAAAAATAGGCTTGATAATGTAAACAAAATAGGAATATGTATTATCAAACTGAAGAGTTCAACTCTGATTCTCCCTATTTTGTCGTTTACGAGGTCTGTCCGGAAAGTCTCCGACCTTGTAGTATACCAGGAGTAAGGATTAATTCTGGTCAATGGCGATCATATCCCCTCCAAAGTAGTACTCCTCTTTGGAAGCCACAACCTTCTTCCAGCGATCCTCCCACTTTCGGAAGCACTCCTTTAAGTCTCCTTTCGGAATAGCTGATAGCTGCTTCGTCGCATTCTGTTTTATTTCCTCTACGTCTTGAAATCGTTTTTCTTTTTGAGGATACTTTACTTTGGGAAACAGCCAGAAATCACAGGGATCCGGGCCAGGACTGTATGGGGGCTACCGAAGTTGTGTAAGGCCGTATTTCGCCAGAAATTGCTGAATAAGCTGCGATGAATAGACAGGTGCGTTGTGGTGGTGAATGATCCAATTGCCACCTTTCCACAAAAGAGGCGTGCACAATCATGGTGCACAACACCTTCCTGGCCGAAGAAAACAATGAGAATTGCCTTGATTTGACCTTCGCGGGCCTGCCAGAGCGAGGGTCACTTTGCACTGAAGTGCCACCACTTTTAAATCGCCTAAACCACTCCTTAATTTGCGTATCACTCACACTCATCACCATACACTTTCCGCATCAGAACGATGGTTTCCAAACATGAATGGCCAAGTTTTTGGAAAACTTTAATGCGCACTCTTAGTTCGGTACGTACCGTCATTTTGAAATGCGTCGCGTACGTGGTTAGACGTTCACGCAACTGTGAACACTAGTTGACTAGAGATTCACAGGTTCGTCTCACTAAGTAGGGGGCCTTGCAGATGGTAAATACCTTTTTTTGGCCGAAAGTACAAATAGGTACAAAGATAGAGCACAAGGTCAGATACTTTCTGGACAGACCTCTTATCCTTAATTGCACTGAAAAAATAGTGGTTGGGACAACTAATAAAGTAGTAGGACCAACTACTTTAGTTTGTAATATATGCCGCTGCTATTTAACTGGTTGGGGCTACTACTTTTATTCGCTAGATTGGTAATAGTTGTCCTTACTACTTTACTTGTTGTCGCGACAACTTTCGATGGTACATACTATTATCAGGTAGTTGTACTTACTACTTCAATTAATAAGTCTTACTATTAAATTAGTTAGTCTTACAAATAAATTAGCTGATCTCACTACATAAAGTAGTAATTCTCACTTTTTAAATCAGTAGTCATTACTGTTAATACTAAAAAGTTTTACTATTCAAATTACTGGTTCATAGATTACTGCGAAGGTAGTACTTCTCAATATTGAAATTATTATAGTAGATTTTACTATAACATCTCATCGGTGGACACAGGAGGTCTTGAGAACTTCCTATAGGGGCCAGGTTCTGATAAGACGTCATGTCAAAATAGACCCACATGCCCGTTGGGACATCAGTGAAAAACTAATATAATTTCAATATTTAAAAGTACAGACATGCAGTAGTCTGCATTAATAGATTCATTTAATCGAAATAAATAATTTTTAATAATTAAAATATTGGTGTTTCAAAAATTGAGAATTTTTCATCTTTTAAACGTTAAACGAACTGACAAATCTTTATATATCAGAATTTTATTTGTTCATACAAGCTTGTTAAATACATCAATTGATTTTCTTTACCATAACGAATAAATACTTGCAATATTGCTATATTCCCAAGATTAAAAAAGTTATTATCTTACGAACATTACAAAAAATACAATTTTTAGTGACCCCCCCCCCCCCCCACTTTGTCCGTTATCAGGAAAAAGAAATTCCCTATTTTTTCCAAATCGTTCAACAATATCCCGTGCCTTTGACATTAATATGGGGGGTTTTAAATAGGAAAAGCTCGGATTAAAAAAAAACGGAAGAAAGAAGAACTTGTTATTAAAACACACATTTTTATTACTTCTAAACCAAAATTTAAAACAAAGTAAGACGAACGTTTGGAACTGATTACGACTTATTTGTTCCAAGTAAGTTCAAATCTTGGCAGAATCCAAGGAAATGTCAGCACAGTTTTGGCAAAACGTCTATTAAATTGTATAGAAAATAAGCTTTAAAATACGCCCAAGAAAATCTGTTTATTCAGACTTTTTCACAGTATAATGTATATTGAAAAATTGAATTTTCGAGACCGGGAAAAACCAGGAAATTCATTTTAGAAGACGATTCTGAATCTGTTCAAAACTAAACAATTTACAGATTAGAATGTTCAAAACTGAACTCTTTGCATTCCAAAGCCTTAGTAGTTAAACAAATGTAAACACGTCCGATTGAAACTTTAATGAAACCTATTTTCAATTTTTAAATAATTTCAAATTAATAGATTCATAATTAAACGCTTTTATTCAATTTCAAATCGTACACTCAAATATTTGTTCAGTCTAAAATATTCGATTTTTAACCCATGCCATTAAAATTTTTTTTTAAATAAAAATAAGAGCATTTTTATTCATAAATATTTAGCGGTTTTTTTAAAAGGAGCAATTATTAATTGTCTCATTTTGTTAAATTTTTAATTTGT
Source organism: Andricus curvator (assembly GCA_932195095.1). Lineage (NCBI taxonomy): Eukaryota > Metazoa > Arthropoda > Insecta > Hymenoptera > Cynipidae > Andricus > Andricus curvator. The sequence goes on from CAKNYM010053237.1 coordinate 557,705, forward strand.
AAGTGAAATTTTTGAATTTTTAAGTATAAACAACAATTGAACAATTATTGATTTCAAAAGACTTAAATAATAATAATTTAACATCTAATTTAAAAAGGGCTTAGTTTTAAACGAAATTTAAAATCTTTTTACTTTTAATATCTCTCACTTAAAATTGCTTCAAAATGATATAATTTTCAACATTTAGAAAGGCCGTAGCAGGATAAGCATGGTCTGGGTGCCCCGCATGGATTTGATTCATATTTAGGGGATAAGTTTATTTCATTATGAAACTAATTTACCCCAAGTGCCAAGTTTGTAACCATTTTTTAAAAATAAAGTACTTCTTGCACACCTACCATTTTTTGCCTATGTTATGCTCACATTCAAGGCTCCAAAATATATTTTTGCAGAAATGATCACAGCATTACTTCATGGTTTAAAAAAATAAAAACTACTTATTGGCCCCTCACATGTATGCAATTCCATGAGAATGAGGGGCCAACTTAAGTTTCAGCTTATGACGCAAAAATTTATACTCAATGGTATAATAAAAACCAGATGCAACAGCATTATTCAATGTCAATTCACAGTGTGAATTTTCTAATTTATACTTCAGGTTTGATCAAATCTGTTTCATTTTTACAAGTTCAGTCCGCCATATTGGATCCGCCATTTTCAATGTATAAATTTGGACTTTAGATTTGAAATCGGCGACATGAAAATTCCCCGAATAGCAATATTTAATAAAATCGGTTATATTCTTACAGTGTTATTCCGCCATATTGGATCCTCCACCTTGAATTTTGACGCTAAATTCGAAATCAGTAACTCGAAAAACCCCAGTACAGTGATTTTCCGTCATATTGGTTCAGTTTTCCAATTTGGGTCCACCATCTTGAATTTTGACATTGGATTCTAATTCTAATTCTCAAAACGTGAAAATTTGATGAAGACCGACCAAGTCCAATTTCATATGAAACTAGTACCTTCTCATTACAGGATGAGAATGTAAAAAAAATTTGTCTGGCAACGTATTAGGTATTGCTGGATCGAGAATTTAGTTGGCTACAATAAAAATGTTAAAAATGTGTCCTTTTCTCTCTTTTTCGCTGGACAGATTTTTCATCACTTCATTTTTTTCATAATAATTGATAAACAAAGCATCGGACTTCAAAATCAAAAGCAACATTTTGTAGCCAACTAACTTCTCGATCCAACAATACCTAATACGTTTACAAATAAATTTTTTTTAAATTAAAAAACGTCTTGAAAAAAAAGTAACAGCTTAGCCCCACTCTCCCGCTACTTATAATTATTTTTGTCATTGAATGGTATGTATTAAAATGTATTCAAGTTTGATTCATTTTTAAAAACACATGTAAAATCCTTCAAAATATAAAATTTCAAATCACAAATTAATTAATTAAATTTTCAAATTTTAACTCCTAATGCATATCACAATTGAATTTTTAAATTATATATATAACAATTCCGAATAATCAAATACCACATTTTTCGTATGAGGAAATTTTCAAAAGATAAGGGTCAAGTTTTAAAATCTCCCCAGTTTTAAAAGCCAACTTTTCCTTGGACAGTTTTAAAGTTTATAAAACAACTGATTGGAAATAAAATGCGAACAAAACAAAAAAATGCTTTCAAGGATTCAAGCTTTTGCAGTAGCACGCTTACAATTAAATACATAATAAGAAAGTAAAACAATCCTGTTTCTGTTACTAGAAAGGACAGTTAGTTCTCAGTGTCTGCTTGCAGGATTTCAAAAGAGTTGCACAAAAGGGCTTATGGCATCGTTAAATCGCACTTCTTTGTTTTCACGTCAAATTCCCGCAGGCAAAATCAGCAACAGAATATCCTGACAGGAAATTCCTGTATAATGATTGTATGAAAAACAAAATAAAATGAAGAATGAAGAAAAAGAGAGAAGAACATAAAAATAATAAAGAATAATTGCTCAGAATAATTGTAACAAAACAATTTAAATGTATTTAAACGTTAATTATTAATTAAAGCCTTAAGCTTATAAGCTCATTCTGTGCTTACAAAAAGAGAAATGAATTAAGATAAATATATAGTAATTATACATTTCAAGTTTCCCGCATGTCTCAATTTTTCAACAAATTTTCCTCCTAATAATCAAACGTAATGGAAATTATAAAATAGCAAAGCTAAAATAGAAAGCAAACAAGTTGGTGGTAGTGTAAATTAGAAAATACCAGGATATAAAATATGGTGCTCGAAACAAGATAAAGAGAGCACAGAGAAATTTAATTGCACAGAAACGGAAAAAGCTTCAGGATAGTAAAAATATTGAACAGGTCGATATCGTCAATGAGGAAGCTGGTAAAGAGCGATAAAAAATAGGAGAACCAAGAAGGTTTAAAAATGTGTTGAAGAAAAAAAAGGAAAGAAAGGATTTAGCAGATAAAAAGAGAAAGAAAGAAAGAAGAAAATGGCTGACGATTATTTATAAATAAATAGTAGAGTATCGATAAGAGTTCGAAAAGGAAGCAGGTCGGCTGGAACTTAAAAAAGTTGAGTGCTGCTAAAATATAGCGAAACGTTGTTCTCGATAAGTATATTTATAATTTCATTCATAATGATGCTTTCGCTTTTATTTAGCACTTCTATATTAAACTAGCCTTGAGTGGAAATTCAAGCCTTTCCATTATTAAATTGATTTAAACACGAATTAAAAAAAAAACTTGCGCTTAATTTATAAAATTAAAATTAGTAAAATAATTGCACAAAAAAACTAACTGAAAATTAGTCTCTAACTGAATAATTTAATTTAAAAAATGTCGGATGTATACAAGGCTCGTACTTTTGATATTTAAAAATTTTTTTTACCAGGACGTGTTGAACACAGTTAAGATGAAAAGACAATCTCACCTGTAACAAAAAAATGTAAAAATATCGATTAGTAACTGAGATAGAAATATGCGTAAAATATAAATTATTCATAATATTTTATTCTTAACCATCTACATCATCATGTGTCTGGGAAACCTACACAGGCAGAAAATTTAAAAAAAAAAAAACGTGTCGAATATTCGTTCCTGTGAATAGCGTAACAGATTCCCAAATAATTGGCATTAGAGAAACTATACTATCAAGTATAGTTGAGATGCCTCTATAAATAAATTTTTCACCGAAAACATTTTTTTTCCAAAATTATAGTAGTCGTCGTGAAAAAAGTGGTAATAGCCCTGTTCCTGGCAGTAATGGCCTACCGAAAATTCTTATTATTTATTGACAAATGTAGTTAAAGGTATTGACTACATTAATGGTTGTTCATATTTTCACGAAATTCACGCAGTTTTAAATCAGAATAAGTCTTAAACAATTTTATGTGAAAGATGTTTACACGCACATAAAATATTTTAAACCATTTTAGGATTGAAAATTTTTTTAATTTGAAAAAGATGTTTTAAGCTTTCCAGCTTATATTTTGTTCAACTTCATAAATCAGACATAAATTGCCCCTTATAGAATTTATTTTGTGTTTGCAACGCCTTCTAGTTTTCCTCAGGGTTCCATGAATCAATAGGCTTCAATAAAAAAATTTTTGAATCAATACTTGAGTAATAGAAATTGGCTTTTTAAAAATATTAAAGATACACTTTAAAGGGTATTTTGGAATTTGATAATATTTTGCGAATTTTCACTTAGCCCTTAGACTGATGATGTCGAGCTTTAAAATAAAATGTTCAAGTCACTAACCAAATTTTAAGTAATTAATTTTGAAGTCTTTGAAATCTTTGTGAGATCTTTTGAAACCTTTTAAATCATTTTAAAATGATCAGACTTAATTTAATTATATTTACATTTCTTACAGTTAATGAGAATTTTGAAATAGATTTGAATGGAATTACATTCCAAGAAAATGCCGATATTAGCGAACAAGTTTAAGTTTTGCTTACAGAATTAACTTCTGGTGATAAAGAAAATAAAACTGATTACGATGTATTGGATCTGACCATGAGTAAAGCAGAAAGAATTTTTAACATCAAGGGTCGTATAAAATACTGCGATTATTTATCACTAATATAATTTTTTAAAACAAGATTTTTTTACAGATGTTGAAAGAAAGAACATCCTATCACCATTCAAAAGAGCTCTGATTTGGCCCGAACAGATTCCAAAAAAGAAGACAAAGGAGGCAGCTAAACAGGTCTTTATACTGTGCTGACGTCTGAAGAATGGCAACAATACCATTTAAAAGTACAAGAAGAGAAATTACGCCCATGTATAGAAATAGCCCGGTTTGACCCAGCCAGAAGAAAGTTTCTGGCCAGAATCTGACCTGGTCAAACCGGGCTACTATTTTGTCAATTACCCGGCTGGGATCTGACCGGGTTCCTACCAGGACCCGGTCGGGCCAAACCGGGCCACACCTGATTTAGCCCGGTTTACTATTTCTTAATTGCGTGGCCTGCATCCGACTAGATGCCGGTTGGGACAAAGCATGCTGCTTAGTCTGGTTTAGCTGTATTTTTGTGTTTTAGGTGTTTTTTATCAATTATAAAGAAAAAATTGAACAAATTTTAATTATTTGTTTTCCCACTTTTGGTTCTACAGTTTCCAGACTTGCAGTGACTGCGAAATGCTTGAACAACTTCTTTTTTATTTTCAAATATAGTTTCCCAGTGAAAATATACTTTTTTTGTGATACGATTTTTGCTTACATTTAATAATTTTATACAAAATCTTGAATGACCAACAAACGTAATAAAAAGAGAAATAATTTTTCCGAACGAGGTTTGGAATTACGTTGTCCTGTGTCCTCGCAATGACGATCCGGCGACTTCCGCAGTCTTTAATGCTCAGAACGCAGTGAAACGTCGCGTCGGTTGACGCCGGGTTATACGTTAAGAAATGTGTCACATTTCCCAAAACTGTATCCAATTTGCTGGAGCAAGCGGATTATTTATAAAGGTGGGTGCATTTTATTGTTAATAAGTAAGCATTATTAATATTCTTCAACGTTAAAGTTGAATTAATGTTTTGAACCGGTTTCACATGTTAGGATGTCACGTGAGACCCCTGAAATTTATTTGATCTCTTGTTGACAATTTCTTCGATACTTAAGGGTATGTGGTGCTTAACCACAAGAGCAATTTAGTTTACACAGGTTTTTTCCACAATTTTTAACTTATCAACAAAATAATAGTGCCCAAATGTCATTGTTAATTTTCTTTATGTTGAGGATAACCCTGAAGAAGGAATCCAAGATGACTGCGAAGAAAGAATCGAGGACGAACTCGATGTATTTTTGGAATAAAAATATTTTTCGTAATTTATGTGTGCCTTATTTTTTTAAATTCCTTATTAACAATTTCTTATTGCAGCCCGACCAGCATTCGATCGAGTAGCCTAGTCAAAACCTGGTCGGATCCCGAACGGGTTACCCAGCCGGGATCCGACCAGCGCAGCGTGACGAAACCAACCAGAATCTGACCGGACAGCCTGACCAGATTCCGGATACAAGCAGGGCAACCCTGCTGGAATCCGGCCAGAACGCGGTCATAATTTCTACACGGGCGAAAGCAGAAGGAAATCAAAAAAATAAAAAAGCTCAGAGAAGAAGCAAAAAAAACAAAAACTGAAGAAAAGCAAGTCAAAAAGGCTCTACTTGAAGAAAAGAACAAACTCAACGAAGAGATTAAGAGATTGACGGTCCCAAAAAAAAAACTATTAGAATCAAACAAGAAAAGTTGATTGAGCATTATAATTGATTTTTACTTTATGCTTTAAGTGACTCACCAAACTTTGTGTTAATAATAAATTAACTTTTATTGCCGAAATGGAAAATAAATTAGCTGAAACAGCTAGATATTTAGGTAACACAACTAGAAATTTAGGTAACACAGCTATATTTTCTTAGAAGACGAAATCCAGCTAAACTTCTATCTGGGACAGCTAAACCATTTTTTCCAGTGTAAAGTTACCATCTAGAAATTATCTAGCTTAATTAGCTAGATAATTTCTAGATGTCAAAATTAGCTGAAACAGCTAGATATTTAGGTAACACCGCTAGAACTTTAGGTAATACAGCTAAATTTTCTTAGAAGACGAAATCCAGGGAAACTTCTAGCTGGGACAGCTAAACCATTTTTTTCAGTATACTGATTTGATACTTGATATACTTGATTTCCTCGTTAATTTTTGAAAGAGAGAAGATAAATTTAACAGAATTTGTCATAAATTGAGTAAAACTCGCTTAGAATAAAGCCGAATTCAGCTGAATTCATCTTAAATACATTGCAGTTCAGTTAGTTTATCCTTCAGCTCAAAATCTTCTACAATAAATGTATCTAAAATACTGAAAATTGAATGTCAGGTCAATTTATTAGAATATCACTTAAAATGAATCAATGAATTGTTAGTAAACATTTGCGTGGAAATCAGTCACTATTGATATTCCAGTAGTTTTTGACTTATTTCACAGTAGACAAAATTAGTGACATTTTACTAAGTGTCACTGGAATTGCAGTCAAGTTTCCTACTGGAAAATCAGTGAAACATGACTGGGATTTTAATGAAGTCAATCATTCGTATTTAGAGAGAATATCTAACAGTCGTTAATTCAATATTTTACCCTAATATTCGCCTAATTTTTTAGTGAAATGTGACTAATTAATAGTTTAATTTTACTAAATTACTGCTCTCTAAGTTTTAATCAGTAAGAAGTGTTTAACTAAACCAAATTACTAAAGGGCTGAAACCCCACGTATTAACTAGTCGAATGCACTGATTAATCGTTAGAAATTTTATTACCACTTTTCAATTCACAGAAAAAATTTATTCTTGAGGAATTACCGAATTTGTTCCAAAGTGACGGATATGAGAACAATTCGGTGGATCAATAACTGTTCGGTAAAATAACTTGAACTGTTCCAAAATAATTACCGAACTGACAAATATAAATGGCCGTTGGGAATTCCCAAAATCTAAAATGATTTGAAATAAACTGCTGTGGTGGCCACTATTCACTTAAATTCTGTTTTTCAATCACTGATACTCAAAGAAATTTCCCTGATTAAAATAGCAAGAACTGACTAATTGTCAGACTAAATGCATCACTTTTCAAGATTTCAATCAGTGAAAATCTCGTGGGAATTAGTGCAGTCATTGAAATTCCAGTCGTAATTCGGTACTCTCAGAAAAATATTTGGTTGAATCAACCCTAGAATAATGGTTGTTATATGGACAACAAAATATTTGATTGATTATACCATTTGTTTAATCCAAGCAAATGTTTTGCTCAATCCAGGAGTATATTTTAGTTATTTCGAATAAGTTTTTTCTGGTTTTGGAATTTCTTTTAGTTGATTTAACCAAAACTTGTAGTTCATCTAACCATAAAGGACCCAGCACAATTTACATTGTAAATGGCTTACCATGGAATTGTGTCATCTTGTGTGAATTATTTAGTAGTTTATTTAACTAATAAATATGAGAAGACGAGACAATTCCACGGCAAGCCATTTGCAATGTAAATTGTGCAGGATCCCTTGCTTATTTGATTCAAAATATCGTTCTGTTGATTTACCAAAAACTTAATCATGCAACCTTAGGTAATCACACAGATTCAAGTAATCTTACGTATTTTTAACATAACCACTTAATCCCAATCGATTCTGTTTCCGAATCACTTATTTTGATAAGGATCGCCGAGATGCAAACGCAAATGGATTACACTTTTATGTTTTTTTTCGCGACGCTACGAACACTCGCACGTGGACTGTCATCTTGAATTGCAGTACACGATCGTACCATGTGCGCGTGCTTCCGTAACTTTAAAGATGATTTCAATCAAATATGTTGGTTGAATCAACCGAATATTTTGCTTTATTCTAGTAAAATGCTCTTTAAAATTATTTGGCAGATCCAACCAAAAAATGTGATTGATTGAAGCAAATGAATTTGGTCAACTTAACAAAAATTGTGTTCATTTAACCAAAATGTTTTCTGAAATCAAACCAATGCGGTCAACAAAACGATTTTGTTGAATGAACAAAAGTTTTTTTTCTGGGTGTAGTTTCTGAGTGGAAGAAGTTACTGAAGCTTCTGTGACGAGTACTGAAAATTCCAGACGTCTTTTTATAATGCGTAATCAGTGGAAAATTCCTGAAATATCAGTAAATTTTCATTATTTTTTAGTGTTTTTTTACTTATTGAAATCTTGAAGCGAGAGTCGCCGACTCGCAGTGAAATTCCAGTGAATCAAATTTAGAGAGTGAGAAATTAAAATTAATCACACTTTTCTGAGGAGTATTAAGGCCAGAATGTAAGAGAAGGAAATAAAAGACCTAATTTCAAACTGAGATTCCTTAGAGAAATTGAATTGGTGTCCCCCTACTGGAGTAAGCATAGTGCGTGAAAATTAAAAACTTTCATAACAGAGTGAGAGGAAGACACTAAGCGCGTGAAGACGGTAGAAAATAGGTCGAACGAAAAAGAATGTAGTCAGCCAGATAATGGGATTTTAAGGAAGGATAAGGAAAAGAAAAGGGACAATCGTAAGATAACTGAAAGAGGAAAGATTAGAAGGACACCAAGTGAAATTGTGTCAAGTTTGACATTGAAAGCAAGCGAGAAGGCAAAACAAGACAAGACAAGCAAAAAGAAACTGAAAAACTATAAGGATCATTAAATTCTAAATTTGTAAATTAAATGAAAATGAAGCAAACCCTTATTCTTTCATTATAATCAACACAGAATTCTGGGATTTTATAAGATTAAATTTGGAATTTCAGCCCTTTGTAATATCCGATAATAGTTATTTATTCAATAACATTTAGACAAGGTGTCTACTAATTTTCGCTCACCAAATTCTTGATTTATTCTTTCCGGTTTTTTTTCCGGCTGTAAATATCAAATTTTCTCTTACTAGAATATTTATTATAAACATATCTTTGTTTAATTATTTTTGGTATTCTAATTCGTAAATAATTCTTAGATATCCTTTTAATGTCTTTGTTATCAATGATTAATTATTGAATAGCAATTACAAGAAACTATTTTTCATCTTTAATTATGATAGTTTAATTATAATTACATGTGGTTAAAAAATAGTTAATGTAAAATTCACATAATATTAAAATAAATAATTTTTATAATGTTTTTCTGTAATAAATCTTCAATAATTATTCAATATATAACCGCTTAAACAGAAGAAATTAAGAACTATATCTAAATATTTTGTTCAAAATCTTCAAAACTCTACATTTTGTTGTACATTTTTTGAAATCTTTAAAAGTTTTAAATTATTTTTGAATCTTTTCAAACCTTCTAAATATCTCTTAAACTTACTCGAATTTTCTCTAAAATTTTGTAATCTTACAAAATTGACCAATTTTGCTTTAAAATCTTGTATGGATTTATTCCAAATTTTATGAAATCGTTTAAAATATTTTGAAATCATTTTGAATTTTCTCTTAAAATTCATTTTTCAAAATAAAAAATTATTTGTAATTTTCCCATGAATTTAAGAAATTTCTTTTATTCTCTTTAAACCTTTCAAATTTCTTAAAACGCTTCTAAATTTTGTTTCAAAATCTTTAAAAATCCACATTTCGTTTTAAACTTTCTAAAATATTAAAAAATTTAAAATTATTTTTGAGTCTTTTCAAAACTTCCAACTAAAATAAAAAAAATCTGCATAAACTTCTAAATATCCTTTAAAATGATTCGTATTTTTTCCAAAATTAAAAAAAATTCTATATAATTAAAAAGATTGTCTTAAAATCTTCCGGATTCTTTTTTGACGATTTGGAAATCTTTTGAAATGTTTTTAAAGACTCTTTTAAAATTAATTTTTTAAAATAAAAAATCATTTTACATTTTTCCAGAATTTTTCAATCTCTTGAAACCTTTAAAATTTTTTAAAAAGTTTCTTTTTAAAAATTCCCAAAAATCAACATTTTTTTTTAAATGTTTTGACTCGTATTTTGAATTTTTCTCTAGATTTAGGATATTTTTAAATCTTTTCAAAACTTGTAAATATCTTCTGAAATAATTCAATTTTCCTAAAATTATTTAAGATCCTAGAAATTTAAAACAATTATCTTAAAATATTCCAGATTCCTCTTAGACATATTTTGAAATTTTCCAAACTTAAAATTAATCCTTTAAAATAAAACCTAAATCATTAGAAAATTTTCCCGGAAATCTTGTTGACGGTATCGGTAATTTTTTGGTTGCCGGTAGTTTACAAATTATAGGGTGATAGCGAAATATTATGAAGAGAATTACTTCCCATTATTAAATAATAATTTACAATTCAATTTTCTCTTTTATTAATAATATTTAGGAACATTTAGAAATACATTTTATCATGAAATAAAATTACTTATTTGGAAATTTTCTTATACAAAAATGATGGTGCAGAAAATTCATAATCTTTATTAATAGATAAACAAACTGAAAAACAGCCACTAAAGGTCATAAAGTCATATTCATACAGTGTCTCAGCCAATCAGGTTTTCGACAATAATGTTATCAGATTTTCCAAAACTTTAAATGTGATTCCCGGCTCGAATTTGTATTCCCAGATAATTCCCGGTTTTATTTTAATACCCTGCTATTTTCCGGTTTTCCTGGTTGATAGACATCCTGATTAGAAGAAAGTTTATATAGTAAATTGATTAGTAACGATACAAATAATTATTAAAATATTCATACAGTAATTGTTTTAGAAATTTTCAATTAAAAAATTATTAGTAATTGGGGAAAAATTTTAATACTATAGAAGTGATTAATTTTTAAATATTCGAATTCTCACGATTGAAACTTCGAAGGATCAAAAATTAAGTCTTCAGATTCGAAGTACATATTTTAGAAGAATCAAAGAATTCAATTTTAATACTTGTTTTTCCAATTAATTAATTCCATTGAAAAAGGTCGTGGTTGAGTGTATCGAAATTTCAGTACACTTAGGAACAATTTCGGTAAAGCAAAGAAAACGATATAAATTTGTATTAGCTTTAAGACTTAAAAATTAATATTTGAAAGTGATTGGGGGAAAATAACGCAAAATGTGCATAAAGTTGGGACATAGAGGCCTAAATTGATATAAACTACTCATATTTAAAAATGTTTCCAATGAATTAAAATTGCGATGTTCTGGGCTCGGTTTTATGCAGATTTTTATTGATCATAACAAATATGAAATGAATGTACAGAGTATAATGTCAATCTGTTGTCGGATGATAGAGTGTATTATAGCGAACGATTCAATTCTTTCCCGCAATCTTGACACTTGTCCCCTGTGCCAATTACAAATTAAAGAAGAAACCGAGCAGCTGCAATAGAAGTTGGTTTTATTTTATTTTTCCTCTTTTTTTCTAAACTCCCAATTCGCACTTCTTCTCAAATTTGCTTTTTTTCTTTTGTACTTTTTTCTCCGCATTGAAGCGTACTAATATGAAATGAAGCAATATAATACGTAATGCTATCTTTGATCAAAGTATGTTAAAGTGACGTAACCACACATGAAAATAACATTAAACGGAGTTATAACCTATATCCTAATTAAGGGTACATTCAGGGCTCTCAAAAACGAAAAAAAAATCTTCCAAAATCAACCCCTACAACCACCACCACTACCACTCAAAAGCTACCATTAACACAAATATTTTTAAGGGCTCATTTAGGGCTCTCTAAAATCACGAAAACAAATTTTCCCAAATCAACTCTTAACGCGCAAAAACTACAATTTATACAAATTATGCAAATGTCTCATAACTGAACATACCGTAATTAAGGGTTGAAGCTTTATTTACATTTGTTTCAATAATTTGTAAAAAACAACAACTGGTAGACTATTCTTTAGATTAATCCACTTTTATGAGGAAAGTCAATCAAGTTCTTTGTATTTCATTATTTATTTTGTGATCGCTAGATATTTACTTGGAATTATTTCTAAAAATTACGAGAAACTCTAAACCATTGTTAAATATGTATTTTCGGAAATTTGTTCGTACGTAATGTGAAGCCCGAACTTGATGTGTTCATTCTCCCGTTAATTTTGTCATTTTATTTTAGGGATTACGGGGAGCTATGTACACGGAGAAAATGTATTGTGTAAGCCTTACTCGACCGAGTGAGGAATTAAGAAAATAGAGAAAAGGGAAAAGTAGTGGAGAAGAATATAGGAGAAAAAAGAATGAGTATACGAGTTGTGTGATCAAAAGAAAGAGGAGAAAAATAAAAGGTTTGAAGAAGAGGCGGAAAAGGCTTCGACGGAAGAAGAGGTTAGGAAAGTAGTAAATAGACAAAAAGAAGGAAAAGAGTAAACCAGGATACTGAGATGGTAGCATGGAAAAATATATTTTATGGATTTGCTAGGAGGGGTTAAGAGGAAAGTTAGGAAAGGAGGAAAATATTTTAGGGAAAGTGATGCGGAAGAGGACATAACAAGGGAAGAAATAGTCAAGGTTTTAGGAATAATGAAAGATGGAAAGGCATTTGGTATAGATGAGATTCCAAATGAAGTCTGGATGTACGGGGAACAGAACTAAAGGAATAAGCAGGGATAATGTGCAATAGATTATAGAGAGGAGCGGGGTGACCACAACATACATTTTCTGAATTATCTGATAAATAAAAGGATTAAAAGGGCAATGATATCAATGTTCGTGGACTTAAAGGCGGCGTTTGACTCACTGGACCGAGTCGAGATAGAAAAAGTTATGGTGAGCCTACTTCTACTTAATATATTAATCGCAGACTCAGAACAAGAAATTAAGAGAAAAGGATGGAGAGGAGTTAGGATAGGAGAAGAAAAGATATATACACTGGCATATGCGGACGATAGTGTTGATGGCACAGGATGAAGGGATGGCGGGCTTAATTACAGGATTGGGGAAATACTTAGATGGGAAAAAGTTGAATTTAAATGTAGAAATGACAAAGATAATGAAGTTTAAGAAAGGAGGGGGAAGAAAGAAAGAATGGACTGGCAGGCGGAAGGGTGTGAAGTTAGAAGTAAAGAAGTTTACATATTTGAGATATACCCTGCAAACAAATGGAGATTATAGAGCTCATATAAGAGAAATAATAATAAAAAAGCGGCAAGGATAATGAAACAAATATGGGGAACAGGAAAAAGAAGGTTAAAAAAAGATTGGAGAAGGCGAATGTGGAAATCTGACACGCTGGTATAGCTGGGATTAGCTTATGGAGTTGAGATATGGGAATAGAAGAAAAGGAAAGAGATTGAGAGTTTACAAAAAAGGTGTACAAGGTGGACGCTAGGGGTAGACTGGAGGACGCCTGGATATATGATGAGAGAAGAAGAGCAAAGGGATAAATTAAGTACCAGTGCGAGAAAGAGGACATGGCAATTTGAGACGAAGCTATGTGGAGGAAAGGGAGGGGAGTTAGTGAAAAAATGTTTGGAGAAGGTAGAAGAAAGGAGAGGAAATGGCGTAAGCTATGAAGAGTTGGAGAGGAGGGACAAGGAAAGACAATTAATAGAAAGATAGGGGACGATTGAGGAACAAAATATAATAAATGGTATAAGATGATAAAAAGGAGGGAGTAGCAAAGTATTTAGAAAAGGGATGGGGAGAGAGAAGATGGACCAGAATAGTAAGATTTAGATTGGGAAACGAGGTAAGGAAGGGATGTATTGAGAAAAGAAAGTGAACAGAAAGTGCAGGATATGGAAGATAAAGGAAGCTGGCAAGAGAGTGTGGCAAAGATTCTAGGGGAGGATGGTTTGGGTAAGGAGTGGATGAAGGAGAAGTAGGGGGCTAGAGGAGCGAATGAGAAGTGAAAGTGAAAGAAAAAGGAAACGGAAGTCACTTAGATTAGAAGCGTAAAGATCTGTAAGTAATGGTTATGTAATCGTATAAATAAATAAGATGCGAATGTGCTGTCGCTCGCTCTTTCGCTTTCGATCACTCGCTCACTCCTTCACCAGTACGTCTAAAATTGCGCTATCTTTAATATGGAAGTAAAGATCTAAATATAAGAATTAATGTAAATAGTTGTAAATATTTGTAAATAGTAAGGATGAGATAATATAAAATATGTAGGACAGTAGGTGGTTTAGTAAGAAATGGAGGTCATGTAAACCTTTAAGGGACACATTATGAATAAAGCAGAATAAAAAGAATTCTATCGAGAAAAATATTTTTAAAATTTCCTCCCGTACCAGGACTTGAACGCCGGACACTTAGGATGAAAATTCAACAACCTAACCATATTGCGCTATGAAAACCGATAACTATTTTTTTTTCATTTTCGAGTATTTGACTTGTCATGGTCACGTTGCCCTTCCACGCTCCGTTTCCCCATCCAATTTCCCCTCAAGTAATCTTTCAAAGATTAATAGGAGACTTTAAAATGTGTTATTCAAGGTGTTATTCAATGAACACGCAAAATAGCTGTGGGCTCACACATAAGAAAAACATTGTAATAATATAATTATCCTTGAATATAGTTAAGAAAATTTAAATTGAAAGGTAATTAATATAATGGAAAAAAATTATTTGCAGGATCTAGCGATACGAGTAAGTAAATACGAGGAAATAAGCAAAGGGGAAAAGATGAAAAAAGATTTAAAAGAGGGAGGGTTGAAAAAAAATCTTAAGCAGCTCTCGAGATGGTAGCTTTGCGAAGAAATTATAACCTCGGAATAAAATTCAATTTCGTCGTCTTCTAGTAGGAATTCACGAATGAACTCCCGTTGCGTGATTATTGCTTACTCTCTACGAGAGTTACGAGAGACAACTTGAAGAAAGTAACTGCGTTATTATGTCAAAATAATATAAATATACGTAAGTTAACCAAATTTACAAAATGTTTAAAAAATCATATTTGTAAAAATTACTTGAAAAATATATTTTAAAGCTTATGAATTTTATAATCGAAATATTTTTCAAACTGTCTACTATTACGGAATTTTTCACAAGACTAACCGGCTGACCCATTATCAGCTCCTCCAGGGCTAATTTTACGGAAACTTTCGTAATAATAGCCCTAACGCTATTATATAATTCGACCAGTTAGTCTTACAGAAAATTCCGCAATACAAAACAGTACCTATCTTTTCTTATTATTCAACAATCAGACTTGAAATTTTCCCAATTATACTCTCTATAATTTCTTCGTAAAAAAATGTTATCCAAGTTTTTCTTTTTTTTTTATACAAAATTATTTACTAAACGAAGGGTCTCTTCGTCCCGAGATTCAGGATGAGTAGTCAAATATTTTTCATAAGTTTCGCTAGTCATCCCGCACTTTCGGGACTAGTTTATTCCCTTTCCCAACTCCCCAAATTTTTCGGGACTAAACGCCGCCTTACAGAAAACATTACACACCTATTAAAGACGCCGAAAAAGAAATTAGGAGGAAAAACCCTAAAATAACTGGATTTTCAATAGTCTTAGCAAAAATTCTTAAAATTGAATAAATTTCTTTTTCATGTTTTTTAAAGTTATGATCATTTGACTTGACAAACATGAATAGCATAAACTTAATCACAATTATTCTGACCTTAATTAACTTGATCACAATTACAAAAAAAAAAAGAAAAAGATATAAGACAAAAATGTGTAGCCACAATCGACATTTTCTTCAACTTTCTCGTTCATCTTTCACCTAAATTTGTGCAATGACTCGACGGTAATTGTTTATATCGATTTCGTTTACCTCTATTTGAGTAGATCGAGTTGTGATTTAATTTTCTGAAATCAGAACGAGATAGACGTAAAAAAACGAAGCAATGCAATGGCTGGAAGAAGATTTTAGAATTTCAGAATTGGTGAGTGGGAGGCAAAATGAGATAAGAGAAGGATGCGAGGAGGAACGGCGGTTAAAAATTGGGTATTAAACGTAAACGAGAGCGAGAGAAGAGAGAAAGAGAAAGACAGAAAGGAGAACGGAGAGAATTCTAGGCGGGCGGCCGCCGGCATTCTGGATCAATACTCTCAACCAGCAGAACGACATCGCTTCTCTGGGGTTCTTCGAGACCCCAAATTCTTCCCAGATATAACATTTTGCAAAAAAGCCTTAAAAAATAAGTTCCTATTAAAAAAGGGTACTTATTTCAGTTTCAGAACAGAAAGCCTAAAAATCGGAATAATGCGAAGTACACTCCAAGAATCCCACAGAAAACTTTACAGATGTAATTTTGAAGAAGAAAAAAATGTATTTCAGATTTGCTTCCGAAATTCAGCCTTGAATCATTCTTGTTTATTTTAGTTAATTTAAAAAAAAGGCTAGATTAGCGACACCAATCTACCTATTTTATTATGAGTTTCTTAAGAACAAGTTATACGTACTCAATTCCTACATTGCCGGCATTATTTTTTGTTCACCAAACTCATTTCATTCTAACACTTTTCACACAAAAAAGCCTGGTTAAGTTATCTAGAATTCTGGTTTCACTAACCAGAATTAATAGTTGGGCATATTTAAACAGAATTCCTGTGTTAACTTAGCTAAGATTTTGTTTCCCTTTTGTAAATTTTTATTACATTAACCCTTTTCGAAAAAAAAATTTTTAATCAAACCTAAAAAGAAACCCCCCAAAATTACTAAATTACATAGAAAAGAAAAAAAAAGAAACACTTGCCCAAGCACGAACGACCAAAATCTGTGCATTTTTCAAAATTGGATAACTTAAGAATTTTCGATTTTTTTCAAAAAGGGAGAATCTGATGAAATTATTTATTACGTCGAAGGCAAACTCGTAAAATTCTAAGTTTTTAAAGGCTGTGTCTAGGTTCACCGAAATTTGGTGAGCGTAGAACAAATATTTTCGGTGAGCCCAAGAAAAATTAAAAGGGCAGCCAGGTTCAGCAGAATCCGATGAGCGTAGACGAAATAGTTTCAGTGTGCCCAGACACTTCGTTTTTCAAAATTGGAAACTTTGAATATAATTACAGGTTTTTTTAGTTTTGCTTTTTTTCGAAAAAAATTAGTCCAATGAAATTTTACAAGCTGAAAGAAGTGTTTGTTTCACCGAGCACGAACCAATACAAGTCGTTTTTTTTTTAATTAAGAAAAAACAGATTGTTAATAATTTTTTAGGTTTCCCTCAAAATGGTCCACATTTTTATTTTTTTTATATTTAAACAAAGTTTTTATTTTTAATAATAAGCAGTTGCAGAACCAACAAAATATAAAGTTTTTCGGTTTTTTTTTTCCAACGGCCATGCCACGCTGAAAAAACCAGTTCTCGTCAGATCACTGAAGTTAAGCAGCGTTGGGCGCGGTTAGTACTTGGATGGGTGACCATTCGAGAATACTGTGTGCTGTTGGCATATTATGGGTGTGCTGAGCCCAAACTTGTAGTTATTTATAACTACAAGAAAACTAACCACCTAGAAACACTACCCGAATCGGGTAGTGTCACGCCTACCCTGAAAGGGAAATGGCTTAATGGTATACTACTACTATACTACTACTACCAATATTTTTGAATGTTGAAAAAACTCATGGCAGCACAAATCCACTGAATTTAAAATTGTTAAACTTCTAGAGTTAAATTCTGAGACTTTTAAATATATATATATATATATATACCATTAAACCATTTCCCTTCCAGGGTAGGCGTGACACTACCCGATTCGGGTAGTGTTTCTAGGTTTTTCTTGTAGTTATAAATAACTACAAGTGTGGGCTCACCACACCCACGATGTGCCAACAGCACTCATGTCAGTATTCTTGAATGGTCACCCATCCAAGTACTAACCGCGTCCAACGCTGCTTAACTTCAGTGATCTGACGAGAACTGGGTTTTTCAGCGTGGTATGGCCGTTGGCCGTTGGTAATGGAAATAGCTTAATTTATATCTCTTCATTTGAAATGATTAGTTCTACGGCTCAAATTTCAGTTTTAAAAATGTGAAATCTTTTGTTTGGAACCAATGTAGAAAATACCTTTTAGTAAATTTAATTATAATAATAAATTCTTGAATTTGTAGACAAATTTTCTGCCATCCAATAACAAAATTCCCCAATAAAAAATGTGCAGAAATTAAATTTCACAAGGCTACAAATTTCTGCATTTTATAGCTTTTAATAAATTAAAGAACAGCATTATTCGAACTGAAATTTCGGTATACGTAGCCATGACCTATATATGTGGGCGTCCGCATGAAAAGGGCCCTTATAACGGGTTCTAGTTTAGGAAACATTCGCATTTTTCTAAGTCAGGGTCAAAATTATTTTCGTGTTTGAGTGGGGGATAATACTATAAGACCTATACTGAATATATTGACACTATTCTCAATACTCAGGTCCCGGAAGTGACCGAAAGTGTGTAAATTTTAGGTTTGAACCAAAAATGCCGAGGCGACTCGTTTTTCAAACTTGTGGGTTCTTTTTGGGCTCAAAATACCATAAGGGCCATATTAGGGATCATAAGGGCCCTTTTATTGAGGACGGCTCCTAATATATTATTAATCGTATTGAACATTATTTAATATTGTATGTACATATTTTAGAAAAATTACAAAAAAAATTTGATTAAAAATAGTTTCCAAATTATTTTCCAGATTTTTGTACATACTAATTCATTAAACACAAACCAAAAAAGTGAGAGTTGGATTGGACAAAAATTTCTTTATTTTTTCCTATACGCAAGAAATTCTCCCAGCGATTTCCGCGATTCCCCACGGCTAAAATTTTATTTCGGCGTCTCAAGTCTAGACTAACTTGCCAAGTTAGGACCCCGGAAAAGTGAAGAAAGTATAGTAGAAAGGGAAGAAAAAAAAGGAATGAGAATCAATGCTCGACTCCAACTTGGCAGTAGCGCCTCAAGGCATTTCACTTGTGGTTTTTTTTAAATTCGGCGAAAAAATTTTCAACTTGAGACTGTCAGAAGATTTCAAATGGCTGGAAAAGCGTAAATTATTAGGAAAAACAAATATTTGACAGCTTAAATATTTAATTCTCCTGCCGATGGAATGGTAAAACTATTTCAAAACCAAAACGATTAAATCGAAAAAAATCGATATCACTACCCTAATCGACAAACATAGCAAAAAGTCTTAAATATTTAAGATAAATATTATGATAGTTTCCATTTCAAATTAGGCAGGTTCTACACTTCACGTAACAGAATCTCTCAGTAAGGAAATGTGTAATCTGTCCTGATGAAGAAACTGTATAACTGAATTTTTATCAAAAATGAGTTTTTTATATCATTGGATTCGTTATGAAAAGTCGAATTTAACTATGCTAATCATTATTAAAAATTGTAATTAAATCTCGAGATAATTAGGTCCCAATTAGCATATCTACAGCGATTTTCAAGAATTCCTGTTGAAACAATAAATCTGCACAAAAGTGTAGCATATCTCCACGAATTTCAGGATTTGGAACTCTGCTGCACTCTGCTGAGTCCTCAGATCCTGATAAAAAAAAACACATTTGCGCAGATGTGTTTTTTTCATGAAGATCTCGGTCTTTCTGCAAACCAATTTCCTGATATCGAATAGCACATGTACATGTTAAATTTCTTCATCTGGATACGAGAGTAACTTTGGACCGCCGATCCTTCTTTAAATAGCACATCTACATTTTTTTATTTTTCAACCAAAATTAATTCTATTTCATTATATAATTTTTACTTATTACCTAAAATAAGTATACAAATATAAATAATACATTATTATCCTTTAGAGCAAATCTTAAAAGTTTGGTGATGTTAGAAATTTTGTTTTAAAATATTTTCTATGTTTTTCATTTTTAAATTCTGAGAAAATGTGACAAGGTTTTGAAATATTTACTGGAAGGATTTTGTCGTAGATGAAGATAAGAAAGCAATTAATAAATATTTTTGTAAAAATATAAAAAGTACATTTTTTATTGTTACTTTGTAACGTTCCCGGCCTTAGAGATAACTTCGACGATGGTAAAGATTAAAACGATAATTAATAAATTGAGAAGTTAATAATCGCTATTTTGATACTTTTTTATAAGTTGCTGATTGTAATCTTGCGCAATGGAACACATCAATTTTCCCAAACTTATTGTTATAATATACATATCTTTTTTTTGTATTGATTATATATATATATTAAAAAATAAATATCAGTTGTGTTCTATAATATATTATTGCAAATCATTCATTTTGATATCTACTCCTTGCATTAATATATTTTTTAGATTCTTTCGTATGAATAAGTAATCAGTAATTTTATCTACAAAATTGGTAAATTATCCTATAAAGTACAATTTTCAGTATATTTTGAAAAAAAACATGATGGTTTAACTCAAAAGGAACTACCGCACATGAATAAAAATACGCTTGGTCTAATTTCCCCTGAAAAAAACAACATATTTCGTCGCTGAGAGATTCTGCGAGTTGAAGTGTAGAACCTGTCTGATTTGAAATGTACTTAATCGTTTTTAAATTTAATTATAACCTAATTGTTAAGAATATTAGTTAATTAATTACAATTTATAGTAATAGGCAATAGCATTCTTAGTAATGATACTAATCATTACTAATACAAAACTATTCTTATACTTTAATTAATTAATTAATTTTATTTGAACATTATTCTTTAAATTACTGAATTTAAATGTGCAACTCATAGAAACTGCTTCCTCGCTTAAATCCACGACCAATTAGTCTAATCGATTATCAGACACGGTTAAAGTTTTGTCTACCTCGGAAAATTATGTTAGCGTAACACGCAATAATTCTAGATTAAATGTTAGCGATTATTGATCTGAAATAAAGGCATTTGCGCGACAAGATTAGTTTCTTTGTGAAACAGAATACATAAATGAATTGAATACCTTAATTATAAAGATCGTGGGTCAAAATCCATGTTTGGCATTTTTTTAAAGTTATTACTTTTTTTTGCCTGTTCTTTTCACGATTTAATATAGAGCTAAGTAATAGCTCGAAAGTACTTCCTTGTTTTTTTTAATTAAAAAATTAAAAAGTTATGCAACTTTACGTGTCAATATTTTCGTTTTTGTGGACACCGCACCACTGACAAAGGTTTTTCTCGGAGGTGGTTGCTTGTTTCAAGATGTTCCTTTCATGGTTCGATAGAGCTAAGTAATAGCTCGAAAGCATTTTTTGTTTAAAAAAATAATTAAATGCATTAAAGTTCGACAGCTTTTTACGACCCTTCAAAAATTCGAGTTTTTGCACTTACGTCCTTATACCCCGGGAACCTTTAAATCAATAATAAATTCTTGAACTCGTAGAAAAATTTCTTGACATCTCATTCAAAATTCCTCCAGTAAAAAATTCGGAGTAAAACGTAATTTACAAGGCCATGAATTTTTAAAATGCTTTATAGGCTTCAATCAAAATGAAAATACCACTCAATCTAGATAAAACAATATTGGTTCAAAAATAACTTTTTATGAGCAAAAGCAATCAGATTTGATTTATTTTCGAGAAATATAAAAACTCCCATTATATTTCAGCTGCTCATAAACGAAGTTAGTAATAATATCGGACTAGATGTTAGGACAAAATCAAAATTACTTAATCTCTTTTCTATACCTGTAATAATTAATTATCCTCATAAGTTAGAAGGGCAAAAAATGATATTCAATCGAAAAAAATTTGCAAATTTTTATTTTTTAAGATGTTAACTACCCTCACACATCACCCATTATTCAGACATGCCAAATACAATTTTTATTGTCGATATTTGAAAATTGAAAACCGTCAAAAAGCTTTTTTTATCCTAAAAATTACAGACTATGCGAGACCGTTCGGCAAACTCCCTAAAAACCACCCTTGCTGTATGCACGTCCAAACGAATTACAGGCTGGGTGAAAACGTTCGGAAAACCTCCTAAATTCACTTGAAAAACACCGTCTTACGGCAAAAATCATCTTATTATTTTATAAGAAGTTTCAATTCAACCTTAACTTCAAAAGGCACCCATTAAACTAAACTTTATACTTCGAAAGTCGCCAAATTCAAAAAAACGTCCGTCATTTTATTTATAGAAATTTTTATTTTGAATTATTTTTTATTTACATATTTCTTTTATTGATTTATTATTTTATTGAATCTACGGAAAACATGTAATTTTGGTCCCGGTATAATTAATCATTTGTTGTTTTTTTTTTAATAATCGGAAAAATTAGTTATAAAGAATTCCTTTCATGAGGATGTGTATTTGAATTATTATGAATTTTCTAACTAATAACAAGATGTCCGCTTGACTGAAAAATCGGGAAATGACCGGGAATTTACAAATTTTTAGAAGAAAAATGTATCAAATCAGTTAAAACATCACAAATTTTATATCACATAATATAATGCAACTTAAAATAAGTTCGATTTCAAGTTTTTTTTCAATTTCAAGTTCAATTGTTTACTTTTTCAATTATGAAATCATTCAGTTTACAATAAGTAATTCATAAATCTTTTATTTTAAAAATTTTCCAATTTAACTTCTTCATTTTTTCGCGTACATTTTCAATTGCCAGAATTTTAAAATGCACTTTTGAAGACTTGACCAATTAAAAATTTAAAGCGTTTGAAAATGAACATTTTTGATAAAAATTGTTAAGATGATCAACGGTAAATATAAATTAATTAATGATTTTCAATAAATTTCATTAGAAAAGAAGAACGTTCTCAAAATTTAAATTATTACTTTTTTATTTAAATGAGAAAGCATATTTTAAAGTTGATAGAGCTATGTAGATCTACGGAAAAAAACTTCGAAAAAGTAGTTTCTTTTCGAGAAAAATGTCGACAATAATCGTCGTTTGCCATAACCACGTAAGAGCCACGAAATTTGTTGGTTTTTAAACTTTAATTAACAAAAAATATAACATTGACACACCAGGAACACGTTACAAGACAAATCGAAGGCTCAAAATTTAAACATTACAATTAAGAGTTTGTTTTCAAAACAATTAATTTGTCATAAAATCATTAGAAAATAGCGCAATAAGTAATAGATGATTTAAAAATATATATTTTCAAATTATTTAGGGCAGTGTCTGGCCATTCCAGTCCCGTTATTCAAACAAAAGAAGATCCGATTAACTGTACTGAAATTTCGGTACACGTAACCACAGCTTTTATTTGATTTCCCACATTTAACAACTCGATATCTCATTTAGTGCGGACATGAGTTGTTCTAAAAAATGTCGGTAAGTTAGGAATCTGGTAAGTATGACATGGCCTTAATGGTCAATTATTGTCTAAAACCTTCAAGTAATAAAAAAAAACTAATTCCTTTTTGAAAATCTTCCAAAATATTTATAACATTTTCTTTTAAATTGGGATAAATACTAAGTTCTATTAAACTTTGTCATTAATGCCATTTTGATTTAAATTTATATCATTTATTGCTTTACATTACATTTTTTTTTAATTTCCACATGTTTCTTGACGTTGACATTAATAATAAATTCTCAAGCAAGTATGAAACGCAGTTGTTTAAATTAGACTCAAAGTCAAAAGTGCATTATTATTAACTTATGCATAAATTATAGAAGGGCCGATATGCGTCCGACAAGAGAATTTCTAGTGAAGTCGCCCACTCAACGAGCCAGAACCTAGAATGACGCTTGATCTTGACAATGACCGAGTCAATCAATGGCGCAGTCAATTAGGCGAGTTTGATACCTATTTTTGACACCCCTCCGATTTTAGATACCAGCTACAATTCTTATTCATAGGACGTCATTCATTCTCAGTATTTCATCATTTTTCATAAATTTTATCTTATTTTCAGTTTGATTTATTTTTTATGGTAAAAATAATATTCTTAGCAAAATATGAAACTTATATAATATAGTTTTCTAACTGAATGAGTTGAAAGAGTTTTTAATGTTAACCATATAGCCGGGCGGTAATGCCTATAACACCGCCTACACGTTTTAGGGTTCGATACCCGTCAGATAGAATTTTTTGTAACAAAATTGATTTGTTCTTATTTATCAAATTTTTATTTATCCTCATTTTAGGACTACTAGTAGAATTCTGAGCTCAGAAATGTTGAAGATGTTACAAATTTTATACAAAGAATACCAAAATTGTTATTATAGGATTAATATGCTTTTATAAAGTAAAAGTTCTTTGATGTATTGAAAAATGTAAACGTTTCAACTTAACACCTAAATTTGAAATTGTCTAAGAATTAAAATATCAATTATGAGTTATTTGAATTTCAAAAGATAAAAATTTACGATCGTTCTAATAATTAAGACTTAAATAAATTTGTAAAATAATACTTGGTTAATTTGTTTAAACAATAACAGTTTTGAAGACTTAAAAAAAACTTTAATGATCATATTCAGAGAGCCCTAAATGAGCCTCAAAATATGGTAAGAAAATAAATTTGTTTAAACAATTTTATTTAAATTTTGATAATCATATTCTAAGAGCATTAAATTATTGTATAAAGAGAAATTTAACAAATTAATCTTTAGTACGTTTTATAGCATTGAATAGGGGTCCGATATTAGCCCTAAATATTATGAAATAGGTCACATCTCTACACTTCAACAGTGTTGCGCCAGCTTAACATACCTTTCTCCTCAAACTTCCATGCCCTCTTGCTCACTCTATTTATCCCTTTGTGTTTCTTCTCTCACCATACACCTCTAAATCTCTTTCCTTTCCTTCCAACCCCGTATCTCCTAATACTGCCCCGAGTCGAAATTTAGAGAACATATTTACACCCTACTTTGAACCTGCAGCGCCTTACTAGAACCTCCTTTGACGCTATTTAAACCTATAACCCCTACTTTTATACTTTTAAATTAAACTATTAGAGCCTCCTTGGACTCCATGTCAATCTACAGGCCCTGCTTTGAATCTGTAGACGCTGCTGTCTTCATATTCAAGACTTTGAAGCTGTACCACCTATATCAGAACCTACTTTGAATCTTTAGAGCCTACATTTGTATAATTCAAGACTCTACTTTGACGCTGTTGAACCTCTCCTTCAATGCCAACCCTACTTTGAATCTTTTTAGCCTACAGTCTTCGAACTGAAGACTACTCTGACGCTTTATAAACTTTGTAATAATAAACTAAGAAATATTTATTACTTAGATTAAATTAACTCATTGGGCATCTTTAATAACAGCCGTTACACTTATTGAATCAAAATATTTAGTTCAAGATTCAACCTAATTGTCATGAATTATTTATATATAAATAAATAGTTCTTTGCAATGCTTAATCACAGAAAAATATTTTCTCTAAAATGAAAATTCTGAAAATTTGTATGAGAATAATATTCATCATGGAAAATTACTATATATTGGCAAATACTGCGTTGTCATAAACATTTTTATAAATAATGAATGAAATTGTGCATATCTGACACTCATTTAGGTGTACATTGTCTCATAAAATAAATTTATAATTGGTTTCAAAGTGATTGAGAATCAGAAAAAATTACAAGAATAAAATATTTGTTATCGATAGCAACAAATATTATAAATAAATTAAAAATTTTTTTTTTTGAAATTATAATCAACAATTATAATAATTTAAATTTACTGAGCGTTCTTAAATTTTTTATTAGAGTATTACGGTGGTATAAAAACAGTAGTTTTATTGTTAATATTAGCTCATTTCGTGATGAATATCATTCTTATACAAATTTTCAGAATTTTCAGTTGAGAACAAATTGTTTCTGTGGTTGAGCACTGCGCAAACAAATATTTCCATATAATTATGTATATAATTTATTCATGATAATTAGGTTGAATCTTAAATTAATATTTATATTGTTTAGTGCAATTGCATTTATTATGATGCCCAATGAGTTTTTTTTGAAACGTGCAACGGTGTATATTTCTAAAAAAACAAAAAACATTTATATTGAACTCTTCAAAAATAGTTCCAAATATTTAACGGCACAAAAAGTTTTAAATAAAGTCATTATTAAAATAATTGTTTTGCATTTAAAAATATTTTGGACCTTAAAGTATTAAACAAGTGGTGATCATTTGTATCGCCGACATCTTAACGTACTCCGTTAGCTGAAAAGGTTAGGGCGTTAGGCGTTTAGTAAATAAACACAGTGCGTGCGTGTGTGCGAACTTGGGTTCGATCCTTGGTACTTGCGGATTTTTCCACGTAGTATGCGTTAGCGATATGATTAAAAAATATTATGAACAAAATATCTATGAAATAAATGCGAATATCCTTGCTTTATATCACGGAAATTATTATTTTATTTTGGCTGATAAATAAGAAATGGTTACTTTTATTCATCCATATTGGTGTGAGATTATGGAGAACCTGCCTTGATGCTACAAGTCCTACCTGTATCTTGTTCACACCTTTTTATTCCTATTCCCTATATACCAAACTGAACATTGACAGATCTCGACATGGGCCTTGGTTGTGGGTGACGTTTCATGCCCTATCAGGGCCAGGTCGGGAAATTTCTGCACGGTATACGTGTCGCTACAAATAAATTAAACAGAATGGCCGCTCTTGCAACGCACATCCTACGCGCGTTGAAGCATTGGAATTAATTGCTGCGCACTGATTACGTCAATTAATTACAAGGATTCAACTCAATATCATATGCCCACTATTCTTGATATACAAGCAGGGCTGCGGTTGACGTTTTACAGATGAAATTTCCCACTGAAACTGTTTAAAATTAACATAGCTTGATAACGGTTAATAATAGAATACACAAATAAAGACAATAAGAACAATAGTTACTACTGATGTTTTAATTATTTCTATTTCATAATTATTTTACTTATTTCTTTCTAAATCTCTCTAAATTTGAATAAGTAGAATATCACTCAAATTTCAGTCGTTTTTCGCTAATTTTACAGTGAAATAATGACTGGCATTTATGGACCATATTTTTCTAAGCACGGAGAAACTTTTGGTTGTAAAATTTGATATTACGATATTTATTTCTACAATAAGACTATAGCAAGTCAGAATATAGCGTCACTATTGCAAAATTTACTATATTGTGAATATTAAATTGTGCTGTTAATAAGTTTATTGGGATAAAATAATTAATAATAAAATAATTGTAATGATATCAAAAGAAAGTTTCTATAATCCCTAGAAGAGACTGTGAAGTGTACAAAAGACAATAATTCTAATTTTTCCTATAGAAAATAGGAAAATGTGCCATTTTCGCAATCAGATAAAAACACATTCATATAGTCACTGTTTTATACATATAGGAGTACATACGGCGACTTTTTCATGTGGTAAAACAAGTTATGAGATTGAGGAACTTGATCATCCTCATGAACCTCGACGTATAGGGTAAACGTACCAGTAGTCGGACAAATAGCATTACCCTCATATTTAAATAGCTATAGGTACTTATTTTTAACTTTTTTCTAACAAAGATTCACATTTTTGGACTCTATATTTATTTATAAAGTTACTTCTGCTATTTGCTTTTAAGTCAAATTCTATTTTAAAAGAAAACAAGGTTTTCTGGGAAAAGTATCATAAATTGCTATTTACAGTAAATAGTCTTAATAATACACTACTTTAAAATATACTAAAAGTAGGAATGTTTGATCAAAAATGCGTTTTAAATCAAGTAAGTGAAATTATAGAAAAAATGGAAAATTCAGAATCAAGGGCTCATTAATTGGCTCATTTGGTACCCAAAAGCCCAATTTTGAATAACAAATGAACCCTTATTCTGACATAGGGCATACACTGTTTAGGCACGGTCCGAAAAAAAGCAAAAACTGCTGATATACTTAATTCTCAGTTTATTGTCAAATTCCTATACGGTGTGGTTTTCGAGTGTTAGAGGTAGCTTTTGGAAAAGTTTTTAATATTTTCGGACAGCTAGAAAATATTCCAAACTGATGCAATACTTTATCTTGAACTTTATCAGTACTTTTGGGTAAGGGGTAGTTTTCTAATGTTAAGGGATGGTTTTGGAAAATTGATTTTGGGGGCGTTTGAGAGCCTAAAAAGAGCCCTTAATTCTGATGTACTCACTTTTATGATTAGTGCATATTTATATTTTTGGGTAGTTTTTCTGTGATAGAGGTTGTTTTTGAAAAATTGCGCCCGGGGTCATGCAAGAGCCCTAAATGAACCCTCAATTCCTGTGAAAGAAAAAAGTTGATGTAACAAATATTTCTACC
Source organism: Andricus curvator (assembly GCA_932195095.1). Classification (NCBI taxonomy): domain Eukaryota; kingdom Metazoa; phylum Arthropoda; class Insecta; order Hymenoptera; family Cynipidae; genus Andricus; species Andricus curvator. Next base: position 585,778 of record CAKNYM010053237.1, read on the forward strand.
ATTGTACTGCTAGCTTTATGTAAAGCTGGCATAGTTATACCATGCATTTTTTTAATGAAGAGCCCAAAATTCGGCTTTTGGGTATCAAATAATCCCTAAATGAGTCCTTAATTCTAGCATAGGGCATACAATGTTTGGGCATGGTGGTACTTCCAGGTTTACCCACCTTTTTATTATAGTAGTTTTTTCAAATTGTACAACCAATAGTTTCTCCTTACAGAGAAATCAGTGAATAACAACTAGGATTTCGGTGACTTTTCAATATGATTGCCGGTGGATTTTCACTTATTGAAATCTTGAAAAATTGGTGAACTTCCACTGATTCACATTAAGGGAGCGGCCATATTAATTATCTGAAAGACATTGCAATAAATTAAGGTAATCTACCAAATTTAAAATAAGTTTTGCAAGTGCTCAGGACTCCTAGATTTTGCTCTTTAAATTCTATCCAGTGAAATTTTAACTATTTCAATTAGTAGTTCAGTTTTTCATTCATAACCAGTGACATTTGTATTTTTTCACTGAAAAATCCGTGAAAGTTTGCAAAGTGCTGAAAGGATTGAAATCAGTGACATCAAAATCACTGATTCTTGATCCTAATTCACTGACTGATTCAATGATTTATTGTATACGAGAAATGTTAGAAAGAGTTATCAATTAAGGTGATGAGTAATTGTATCCAAGCGTCTACAATTGTGTTTAATGTATGTTGAAAGATTTGATCATCATTTGCCTATTAATGTGAACGACAGTTGCAGCGTCATTCATTTCCATTTATTTTGCAGTTCATATATTAGGTACTTGATTATTATGCTTCCAGTCCATCTCCTAATTTCAAAGTAGTAGTAGTAGTAGTAGTAGTAGTAGTAGTAGTAGTAGTAGTAG
>CAKNYM010053237.1:586672-627943 GCA_932195095.1 Andricus curvator
AGTAGTAGTAGTAGTAGTAGTAGTAGTAGTAGTAGTAGTAGTAGTAGTAGTAGTAGTAGTATACCATTAAGCCATTTCCCTTTCAGGGTAGGCGTGACACTACCCGATTCGGGTAGTGTTTCTAGGTGGATAGTTTCTTGTAGTAAATAACTACTACAAGTATGGGCTCACCACACCCACGGTGGGCGAACAGCACGCAGTATTCTGGAATGGTCACCCATCCAAGTACTAACCGCGCCCAACGCTGCTTAACTTCAGTGATCTGACGAGAACTGGTTTTTTTCAGCGTGGTATCGCCGTTGGTTTTAATTATATACTTTATCCATTACCGCGAAGGATTTTCTTTAAAAAAACTAATCTTGACATAATTTTTTGATTTTATTATAGTAATTACCGCCGGAGCCTGCGCCACGAGAAACTGTCACTGATTGATTCAGTGCTTTTTAACTGATTTCTGGAAAGGGACTTCTAGCTATTTCAATCAGTGAAATTACACTGACTCAAATTTAGAGAGTGGAAACGCCAGTTGTAAGAAAATTGTCTAATCCAGATGAACATGAACCAATAATCAGATATATGACTGATTAATCAGTAAAATTCACGGAATAAATCAGTAAAGGCCACTGATTATCAGTGCAACCTGTTAAGGAATTGAGCCCGTGACCCCCACTTATCACTGATTGAAACTTAAAGAAATTTTTTAAAATGTAAGTAGCTTTTTGGTTACAAAAGCGAATTATAATTATAATAAATTATATTGTTGAGTACCCAGGCGGAAAATATTATATATAGTTTATACATAGTGAAAAAATTATACATATATAATATTTCTCACTATGTATCAGTTTTCCGCCTGGGTAATTAATTAAATCCCAATGAAAACTACTAAAATGGGTTGAAATTTATGAAAAAATAATGATTTATACAAAAAAAGACCTAATATGTAAAATAAAAGATCATGAAACCGAAGTAAACTGCATTAAAATGAAGATACAAATGGAACTTTTTTTTTTATCAAGCACAACAAATAGATGGAATTTTTATAATAAAAATTGGAATTTGAGATGAAGGTGTTATAATGAGTATTTATGAGTTGTTTCGATTAAATCGATCCGAAAAATCGTGGTAGGGGTATTTAGTGATTTTCCAGACGCACGTGCATCAAAGCCACGTGCGTACCCAGTGCATAGCATTGCTGATAGAGTGCGCCGTCTGTTAGGCTGCCGTTTTATTGGCAGAGGTGAACGACACTGTCCATCGCAAGGTGGACTTTAATGCAATCGAAACGTGCCGTCGATCTTACTGGTCATCTCATCTATAATTTTCCCTCAACATTTCATAAAACATTCCATAAATAAAGTCACATACAACAAACAATAAAAGAAAAGAAATCGATTTCACATTCAAGAAAGCTGCTAACACGTTGACCTACCCTCAACTCTATTTAGTCCATAATGGGAGGGGGGGGGGGGAGTTACACTACTGTTGTAAGAACAATTTACGCGAAGTACTATCTTTGAAAAATGTTTATTTCAGAAGTTGCAAGCACAGTTAGAAAAATCAAAATTAATCTGAAAATACTGAGCCGATTTATTAATTCCAAATATCCACGGGAAGGGGTGAAAAAACAAGTATATTCTTTATGTGATTCTTTTCGAGGACAATTACAGTATTTTTCTTTAACTGATCCGCAATCTGAATATAGTTACCTTTTTCCTAGAGCAACCAAAAGGGTACTTCATGGTATTACGTTCATTAAGTTCAGGGTTATTGTCATGCAACTGCCTTAAAAAGAACTTTCGTTTAACAAAAAATACGTCAAAATATGTCCAATAGTTTCTGCGAAAGATGGATTTGAAAAAAAATGGTTTGTACATAGTTCCAAAACTTTATTTTTATGGGCTCAGGTTTCGTTGAATTATTTTTCTAATAACCCCCTACAATATCATAATTATAAGAATCCAATTGATCTTTGATTTAGGATTATTTAATTAATGATTAATGAAGTAATGGTCAGGCCACTGTATCAGAATTGCAAATTCCACGTAAAGTGTCATAAGCATTAACAAAAAAGTGTTCTAAACCAAAGATCAATTGGATTCTTTTTATCCCAATACTTGTAGGGTTATTAAAGAAATAATCCCTTGAACCCTGGGCCCATAAAAAGAAAAAGTTTTGAAGTGACGTACAATTGTTTCGGAAACTATTGAAGATATTTGAATGCATTTTTTTAAAATAAAAGGTCTTTTCAGGCCAGTTGCATGACAATTGCCCTGAACTTAATAGGGAAACACATACTTAAGAAAAATATCTTCGAAAATTTTGTTTACCATGAAAGTACCCTTTCGATCGCTCTAGGAAAAATGTTACTACTTAGGCTGGTCAGTTACAGAGAAAATACTGTAATCGTGCTCAAAAAAAATAACATTACATTTTTTGTTTAATTTTACTTTTTTTTCTACCCTTTCCAGAGTAATAAATTCATCTCCAAATTTTTTCTAAAACTGCCTCAGTTGTCCCTACAACATACATTTATATAGAACTAGAAAATCAGCCCAGTTATTTCAGAGAGAAAATGGAATTTTTTTATACAAATTGAGGAAGCTCAACATGCTTATCCGGCTACGGTCTTTATGTTAAACACGATTAAAAAAAGGAAATCTAAAAACTTTTATAACTTATTTGTCTTTTGAGTCCACATTTGATATTGATTATTACACTGAGAGACTTTTTGTTAGAATAAATCATAAAAATGAATGAGAATTTAGTATAATATCGTTCCAAAATAGGGAAAACAGGGTTTGCGTATCAAAAATTAATATAGTGGTTTTTAGCCGGCAGAATTAATATTTTTGTTTGAACAAATGGAAAGAATGTTGCATTATAAAACTTGCGAGAATTTAAAATTCACTATATCAAAGTTGGCAAGCGAAATTAAAACGATAGTAATACAATTTATTCGAAAGAGTGAAAACATCTTTTGAAGTTGCCATACAAAGCATACGAGAATCTCAAACGACTATATGAAAAATAACTCCCTCCACCAAAAGATTCAACCTTCAGAAGGAGGAACTAAATACACAAACTAAATACAATTATATACGGAAACACGCGTACAATCATAATTTGTATTATTATATACTTAATTTATTCACTACATACATAATCGCACGCTTAATCGCTATGAAAAATCGGAATCGCTGCGGCGAGATTCGAACCTAACTTACCCGAAGCACTAACGCATTTTATTCCTAACAACTAAACCCCACGGCTAACTTATATTATGGAATATTTGGCAAAAATCTCGGCAAAGCTGCGTCGCTTGACAATTCAGGGCAGTATGAAAAATATCTGGGCCCTGTTTCACGAGTGATTTGTTGCTTCAAAAATTTGGTTAATAGATAGGTTAAACATTTTATCACTTTCAATGATTGAATTGATTTTTTATAAAATACATTTTTTTTAAAGGAACTGATAATATTCTTGTAATAATAACATTATCCAATCTGATATCTCAGTAACTCATTATAATAAACCTGAGTGTACTTAGATGTAATATTTTATAAATTGCACTCATTTAATTAAATCTTATTATCTTAGTGTATAAATTTCGAGAGAAAAAATTCCTCATGTTTTGAATCCCATAGTAAATGAATGAATTGAAAATAGAAAGAGGTAACTCTTATTTAAAATGTTGTGAAACATAACCTTTCGGTATACATGTGATAAAAGGCCTGTTTCACTACTACCAAGCATCTTTTGACAGAACTAAGGAGTCAGATATAAATAATGTGTACAATATTATATATTAATTTAAAAAAATATATACTTTCTGATAGTTAAAAGATTGTAGTAATAAAACATTATTGAATATTTAAAAAAGAAGTTTGTGATTTTGAAAATTAACGCATTAAGTGCTCTTTTTCCAATTTTTGGAAATCTGGACAGGGATTGGAGTAGAGAATAGAAATAAAATAAAGGTATAATTAATTTTCTCGTTCAGCGAATTTTTTGTTTCAAGTAATTGTTTAAAAATAATAATAATGGGATTTTACAATATTTACATGCATTAATCTAATTTCTAATTGAACCGAATTTGATTTGGACCGACCGCGGCCGGTGTTCCATGCGTTCCATATTCGGCTCTGCTCAATCGGGCTCGATCGGAAAACGGCGGAAACACTCGAGGAGCATTCTCAAACGACACTATATGAAAAATCAACAATAAGGATTTCATAGTTTGCTATGCGTCTTAGGTTTCTGTCAACTTCATATAGACAATATCAATTTCTAAAATACGTTTTCGAGATTATGATATTCACTATTTTTCTTATTCAAATTATTTTTCGAAAACTCAGTAAAAAGAATATCACTTTTTCATAGTGTTAATTCTTGAAATGGAGATTCATAATATTTCATATTTAGAATACTACTTTGTCGTCTTCGTGTTTTAAATACTCGTATGATAATATTAAACTTCGGTACTGTAATACGAATAAGTGTAATAAAACCTCGGTTTTCCCTCTTTTGGTACGATTTTATACCAAATTCTAATTCATTTTTTTCATTTATTCTAACAAAAGGTCTCTCAGTGTATTTTTCCATGTTTCGTACATACCATATTCAACGTTTAAAAGACTTAAAAAATTTGAAAATATTTGGATTCCAATAAAAATGGGTATTTTATTGATTTGGAAGTCGCTGAATCCAAATCTGAATATTATGTAAAAGAGAAGACGGAAAGTCCTATTCAATTTGGTCAAGTTACTTTTTTTCTTAATCTTGAAGAACACTTTTGCTTTCTAATTATTTTTAGTTTCCTCATAAAACAAGAAAGTATTTTCGGGAGGTGATTTATGAAAATTAATTTTGGAATGGAATAATGTAATAGAAGCGAAAAATGTGATAGACTCAAAGAATCTTCTGTCGAGGGATAGAATGAGTTTATTCCCCAATCTTCGATTGTCTTATCAGTCAAGAAAGCCGAATATCGCGTCGCCCTTTGCCAATTACACAGAGTGCGGTTAGACAAACAAATTCGAGATCACGAAAAAGGAAATGGCTGTGCGAGAAGCACGAATTCATTTTTGAAAAATAAAACAATAAAAATATATATTAGAGAGCATGCTAATTATCAGGGCCGGTGGAATAAACTGTTCCCAGGTTTTCAGTTTTGTAATGATTGGGGGGAGGGGTGTGGCGAAAGGGGTGACAGGAGGGATACACTAAAATTCCAAAATCCCAGATATGGAATTCCACACCTGTAAAAATCCAGGCTAATTTAAAGTTTAAAAAATTGGAAAAAATTATTTTGTCTTTTTCAAGTGACTAAAAGTAAATGCAAAACGTAATTCAAACATTCATATTCGAGATGATTTGAAGGGTGACAGTGCATACGGGCTTAAGTGCCAAACCCCGAGTTTTACAATGAGACAAAAGAAACTGTCTAACTTAAACGCATTAAATCTTAAACAAAGAACTAAAAAAAATGGTTCTGAGGAATTGTCACGACCTACTGAATCGTGAAAGAAACGCTTGGAAAAAAGCAACCATCTCCGAGAAAATCCTTGTCAAAGGAACGGCGCGTCCCAATAAAAACCCCAGACGTCTGACCCACAAAGAGTTGTATAACTTTTCTATATTTAAATTTAAAAAAAAAACTAAAAACATGTTTCTTGCTATTGCTTAGCTCTATGAAATCGTGAAAGGAACGTCGGGGAAAAAACAACCATCTCCGAGAAACCCCCTATGGACGTGGCGGAGCGCCTCCCTTATTGGGAAATTGTATGTGGGATACTAAAAGCTATTTAAATTTTGGACATTTGATTTTTTTAAAGTGAGAAAGTGCAACCAGAAAGAAGCAACCGTTCCCGAGAAACCCTTCATGAAATGGGCAAAAATTAATTTACCCCAAATACAAAATGCTGTATGAGTTGTAAATACTTAATTTTTTTATACAAAAAGAAAGTAATTCTGAGTACTTCTAGGCTCCATCGACTCGCTGCAATGGAGCAATTACTTTCGAGAAAATCCTTATGAAAAATACGGGGTTGTTCGTGCTAGATAGTTTCCCTTCTACATTAGAGTGACAAAACGAACACTAAATCGCACTAGGCTATAACACTATTACACTACACTCGTGGAACTTCCGGCCTTATGCACTTCAATTTGATATTTTGCCCACTTTCAAACTGAATTGGACCATAATCTTCTACAAGGTATGTTAAGCTGGCACAACTCTATTGAGGTATAGAGATGTTACCTATTTCATAATGTAAGGCTCTTCCGGGCTAATTTGGGCCCCTATTCCCAAATTTACGACTCCATTATTTTTTGTAAAAAATGGTGTTTCCGCTAGCTTAAGGTTAAGCTGGAAACAACAGTGCTGCAAAACGTACTAAAAATGATTTTAGACAAAATTCACCTTATATAACAATTTAGGGCTCATTAAGGACTCTAGGAATATGATTATCAAAATTTAAAAAAATGGTTTAAACAATTTTTGTTTGAACAAATCTACTAACAATTATTTAAACAAATTTATTTTCTTTCCCTATGTTAAGACTCATTTAGGGCTCCCCGAATATGATGTTTAAAGTTTTAAAACAATTGTTTAAACAATAACGGTTTAAACGCACAGAAAAAACTAAGAATAAAATTTGTTGCAGGAAGTTTTTTACAGCGATAAAGTTTTGTTCAGCCAACTTCGCGTCTTTCAAAATACATGTATTTGTCATGGAAAAACAAAAGAAAGTTTAACCGATATTTGTGTAAAGTTTATTCTCTGAAGATAATTTTTGTTGCAAAGAATCTTTCGTCGGAAATCGATGTAAAGTTTATCTTCTGTTTTTTTCTGTGCGAATTTACCTAAAACTTATTTCCCTTGCATAGTTTCAGGCTCATTTATGCCTCAAAATAGGGTAAGAAAATAAATTTGTTTAATTATTTTTTTAGTAGATTTATTTAAACAAAAATTGTCTGAACAACTTTTTTTAAAATTTTGATAATCATATTCCTAGAGCTCTAAATGAGCTCTAAATTATTATATGAGGTGAATTTTTTGTAAAATCATTTTTAGTACATTTTACAGCACTGTTGTGCCAGCTTAACGTTAAGCTAACACCATTTTTTACAAAAAATAATGGAGAACTAAATTTGGCAATAGGGGCCCAAATGTGCCCTAAATGAGCCATAAATAATGAAATACGTTACATCTCTATACCTCAATATTACTGAGCCAGATTAATATACCTTCTTCTACAGGGACATTAGATAGATCAAAACAATTAATTTAAGCCAATAAAACTAGTTCCCGACATTTGGCACATAACTGTCTAATTATGAATGACACTTTGAATTTGAACCTTGAAGACTTCACACAATTCAAAATTGTCCAATTTCAAAGGTTATCTATTCGATTTGAAATTATCTCAATTATAAAGTTTGAATTAAAAATTATTTATAGTTTTTAAAAGGGCATATTCAAAAACATTAAGATTAATAACTCTATTACTTGGTAATTGTCAAATTTATAAAGCTTAATTGGAAATTTATTAATCTCTTTTAAATATATTCAATTTAAAATTGATTGTGCAATTGGGTATTTTAATGTTATGGAGCTTATATTCAAATTATGAGTTTTTGAACAATGCAATTAAATTATTTTATTCAAAACCATCATTATATGAGCCTACAACGCCCCTGAAAAGTGAGCTAACGGTGCCAGCTGCTGCCATATTATTAGTACCAAACGCCGCCACACTGACGGATTACTGGTTCCACAAATGGCCACCGAAATTTCGCGTTATACGAGATTACCAATCACAGCCAAACAGATGACTTCCACGTTAGTCGTATGTTTTCACAACCAAAGATATTATAAACATCACGTCTCACTTTCAGACGGCCCTACAGTCTCATAACATGCTGATTTTGAATAAAATATCGTACATCACTCGTAAGGTTAGATAGGTACTTACGTGGAGCTCTATGTTCGTAAACATTGACCTCTCCGTAAAGACCTGTCTAACCCTATTTGCGATTTAATATACAAAAGTAATTAATTGTAAATTGTTCACTTTGAACTTTTAAATTTTAAACTGTTCAATTACGAATATTTTGCATAAATTCTTCCGCCAAGTGTTACTATGTGTTATTCAAAACGTGCGTTACGTAATAACTGAACTGCCCTTACTACGGTAATAAACGCATTTCGTTAAAAAATACAAAGTAAGTCTTTTTAAACGAATTTTGTACAAAATTATCGGGATAAATGAGGAAACTGGTTTCAGTGTATCTGAAACGATTAGATCGCTTTATCCATTTGAGAATAGCACCTGAGGTCGTAATACAAACTCGATTTCAATAATTGATTTAAATCATTAAACTTATCGCCTTGTTGAGATCACGGCAGTCATTTTACACACCAGTTGAACTTTTCATTGCATTTAGTTGGGATCAAATTTACCTATTACGTAAAACTTCGCTAATGTATTCCTGTCGCTTCAACTTGTGTATCCTACCTGCTTGACGTCAACTTGTAAAACGGTCAATTTGCCTAGTTGGCACCCATGAGATTTTTCATTTAATTTTGATCGAACGGTCCAGCGAACAAGTCAGACAGAGACCAACCTTATTGCAATTTTAAATTCTATTATATTTCATATTTTACAATCGAAGTTCACTATTCACATAAAAGTTTACAAAAATACTAATACTCATAGCCCATAGAGAATTTAGGGCTCATTTATGGCTATTTTAATGCCCTATTTCCGAATTTAATGCACCACAGGAGGGTGTCCAAATTTATACCTGTAAAAATTCGACTTTCAATTTTTGGTGATCGATCCCCCCCCCCCCCCCCCATTTTTTCGTTTTCCGGGAAAAGAAAATCTGTAATTTTTCGTTCCTTTTTTTTCAACGTTAACCCGCGTGCCCCCTGACTTTTGTAATTAACATGGGGCTTTTAACTGCGAAAAGCTCGGTTTTCGCAAAAATGAAAAAAAAAACCTGTTATAAACTTTTTGTGAATTTAAGTATGGACACCTCTTAAGGAATGTTCAAGGAATAACTTCCACCCAATAACTTTTAATTTTGAGCGCCCGAATATCCTTTTATTGTGCCTAGAAAATGCCCCAAAAATGCAAAATAGCAGTTTTCTATCAAATTCATGCTAAAGACGGTATTTTTTGACATTGTTTTAAGGTGAATTATTTTTAATCAATAAGTGACGAGTTTCTAAGTATTTTTTTTAATAATTTTCAATTGTTTAAACAATTATTATTGGTTCAAACCATTTTCCCCCTGTAAGCCGTGAAAACATATTATCTTTCAGGATAAATAATATAAATTTGATGAATATCAAGACTAGTATTTCTTGTTCAACAGATTTGGTAACTATTTAAACAATTTTTATTTGTTTAAACAATTTGTTCTCCTCAAAATTGTAATAAGTTATTATTTTCTGGAATTGAAGACACAATTAACGAATTTTAAAAGTAATATATTTTTGAGGGATATTTGGTAATTATTTAAACAATTTTCATTTGTTTAAACAATCTTTCTCCTGCAAAGCTTGAAAAGTTATTTTCTGGAATTAATCACACACTTAACAGATGTTAAGAGTAATATTTTTTCTTGAGGATATTTAGCAATTTTTTCAACAATTTTCAAATGTTTAAATAATTTTTATTTGTTTAAACAATGTTTACCTTGTAAATCGTAAAAAGCTATTATTTGCTGCAATTAATTACACAATTAACGAATGTTGAGAGTAATATATATATATATATATATATATATATATATATATATATATATCTGTTTAAGATATTAAGCAATTATTTAAACAATTAATAATTAATCACTTGCGCCTTTTCACAGGGAAGGTGGAGAAAAGTCAAGTTTTTTCGAATCTCTTACACTATGTCGCTTTCTAGTCAATATTTCCTTATCTTAGAACGTATACCATATATTGTTTAAACAATAATAATTTGTTTAAACAATCAAATTCAATTGCTCTAAGTATAGTCAATCTTTTCTTAAAATCACCCCCGTAGATTAATGGAACCTGTGAATTGAAAATAAGTTGCATGTAGATCTTTTCTAAAGTATATATGTCATAGGGCCGTAGGCTTTTAGAGGATTCAGGCATTCAGCCGACTGCCGGCGTTCTGAACAATTTGTGACGAAATCTATACCTGGCGTCTAAGTGCCTGGTTTATTTAGGCATTCAGAAGAATACTCAGCTATTCTTCTAAAAGCCTGACACGTTTTAGGCTTTTACAGGAAACCAACCATAGTATTAAAACACACTAAATGGCTATTTAACTTTTTGTTTTATTTTCATGTTCATCTAATTAATTAAATATACTTGTACAAAATAATAAGAATAATGATTTTATCTCATATATTTAAAAAGTCTTTTAATTTAAGTTCATGTTTTCACAGGATGGCAAATAATAAAGAAAAACGTAATTAATTAAATAATCATTTAACTAAAAACTCTCTATTTTAATTAAATTTACTTTTTCCGCAACCAAATTGCAAAAAAAAACCAAAGCTCTCTTCTTTTTATTTAGTTTCTTTTTGAAATTTTTGTTTGTATAAGAATTATAAGAGATTATCTACTTTAAATTAAAGAAAAATGGTTCATTTTTAGTAATTTTTAACCTTTTCAGGGAATTGAATCAATTTTACTATTTTAAATTGTAACTTGTACAAGGAAAATGAAGAGTTCAAATGATGATTAATTATTTACATAATTGCGAAAAATCTTATACAAAAAATATTATTCTTAACATTCGTTAATTGTGTCAGTAGAATTGCAGAAAAGAATAGGGTTGTTTCCAAAGTCACATATCACTTTTCCAATGAATGGATCTTATAGTTCATAAAATTCTAATTTAAAAAACGCCCATAAAATATTTTTTACGTATTGTTTACTATTTTTAATTAAATGTTGAATTATGATTTTTCTATCACGATGTCGATTGGAGGGCCCCTCTGACGTCAAAGGGGTCGGATTTTCCACCAATCACAGCTTATGTGTCAGTGATTTTCAAATATCTTTTTCTGTGCCGATGTTTTGTTTTAGTTATCTGCACTTCAAAAATAGAAGTCGCAAAATATTGTTTAAAAAAATGTCGAAGAAGGGTTTCGTACAAGCCAATAGCGGAAATCTACCGAAAATAGCTATATTTATGGTATCGGAGTATTTTAAGAGTAATTGTGACTTCGTAAGTGCAGAAATAAAATGAAACGGTTAGGTGGCCTAACCTCTTTATCATAAGTTTCGCTAGTTTCCATCAAAGCCACATCGTCACATTCATAATTATGAGAACCTCTGAGTCACGTGACACCCACGTGACACCAACTTGAATGAGTGTTTTCCCGCCTTCAATTTTCAATAATTTGTTTCTGTTGAATGACTCAACAGAACAAAATTTAGAACGCACCTTGTGTTTACATTAAAATTATGTATTAAAAAGAAACAACCCTATTGTGTCATTCATTCCAGAAAATAATAACTTTTCACGATTTACAGTGGAAAAAATTGTTTAAACAAATTAAAATTGTTTAAATGATTACCAAATATTTAAAAAAATATATATTACTTTCAACAATCGTTAATTGTGTCATCAATTCCAGAAAACAATAAATTTTTACGATTTTTAGGAGAAAAAAATGTTTAAACAAATGAAAATTGTTTAAATACTTACCAATATTTTAAACAAGAAGTACTACTCTTGACAATCATCAACTTTACATTATTTATCTCGAAAAATAATAACTTTTCACGATTTACAGGGGGGAAAATTGTTCAAACAAATAATAATTGTTTACATAATTCAAAGTTATTAAAAAATACTTAGAAACTCGTCACTTATCGATTAAAATTAATTCGTGTTGAAAAAATTTCAAAAAATACCGTTTGTAGCATGAATTTGATAGAAAGCTGCTATTTTGCATTTCTTGGGGCATTTTCCGGGCACAATAAAAGGGGATTAGGGGGTCAAAATTGAAAGTTATTGGGTGGAAATTAATCCTTGAACATTCCTTAAAAGGTGACTATACTTTAAATCACAAAAAGTTTGTAACAAGTACTTCTTTTTTTCCATTTGTTCGAAAACCGAGCTTTTGCTATTTAAAACCCCATGTTAATTTCAAAAAACACAGGTTAACGTTGAAAAGACAAAAAAAAAATTAGGGATTTTCTTTTTCCGGAAAACGAAAAAATTGGGGGGGGGGTCGATCATCAAAAATCGAAAGTCGAATTTTTGGACCACTCTACTGCGCATTTTTTAAACAAACACAATGGTCGTGATAGCTTAACGTTAATCTGACAGGAACAAACACACACAGAGCAAAAAAATAGACAATATTTATTTGCACTACAACGTAGGGCTCATTCAATGCCCGATTGCCAAATTTAACGCTTCGCATTTTTTTTAAACCCGTGGTCATGCTACGTTAACGTTAAGCTAGCAAGACCACGGAGTATTTTTTCTAATAGCGAAGCATTAAATTTGGCAATAGGGCATGAAATGAGCCCTACATTTTAGTGCAATTAAATATTTCCTAGTGTTTTTTTTTATTTGTATGGTGCTGCTGGCTTAACGTTAAGTTAGCATGACCACTTGTTTAAAAAAATGCGTAGCATTAAATTCGGCATTAGAGCATTAAATTAACCCTACGTGAGTCCTAAATCCCTATGGGTTAGGAGTTTATTTTTACAACGTGATCATGCCAGCCCAACGGAGATAATAATTATTTATAGAATGTGATTAAATTCTCCTCCAATAAATAAGTTTAATTTCTAAATGTGTCATGACCTATTTGTGATTTCAAATTTAAACTGCTGCAATTTTCAATGTTTCTCAATGCAAGTTTTTAAATTTAAAAGAAACTAAAGGAATACAATTATTAATGAATTATTAGTTTAAAATAACAAGTAATAAATTTAAATTCATAAAGATAAATGAAAGATTTTCTTCTTTGCTTTTTATTGAGATGCTTGATTAGGAAGATCAGAGCTAGAACATCTTGTACAATTTATAAATGGTAAGGTTCAATTTATCGGCTCTGGAAGGCTAATTGGAATTAATTTATTATGAAATCGGTCAACATTAGGGTCATTGCGCACGAGCCTCTTCTCATGAAAGAGGCCCTTGACTCGTGACATTAGGGAAAGCAAATAAGCACGCAAGATACTTCCGCCGGAATCACTGGCAACTTCAGATCACCAGGGCAACATATCTTTCGACGTCACAGACATACCTCTTTCACCCAATCCGCATATCTTAGCTACTTACCATTGTTATCACGCGTCTCGACTATGTTTCCTTACGGCCTTACGCAATTAACGAGAAAAAAAAATTAACACAGTGCCACTTTCATACCTCATTACTTGAAGATTAAAGAGTAATACTTGCATTGTTCGAAACACTTGCCCAAGATTTAATATTATATATTTTTAATAAACAATCGGGCGTGGCCTGATTGTTTATTGTCTACCTTCGAAAGAAGAGACCCAAACTTGAGTAAAACGAGCGGTTTCTCGATGGGAATTGGAAGGGGAAACGGGGCGTGAAGGGGGTGACTGGTTGGAAATAAAATACTCGAAAAAGAAAAAAATAGTTATCAGGTTTCGATTCGTAGCGCAATGGTTAGTGTTGAATTTTAATCCTAAGGGTTCAGCGTTCGAGTCCCGGCACCGAAGGAAAATGCTTTTTTATTTTTCTCAATAGAATTCGTTTTACTGAACTACATTTGAAAGTTTCTCGGAATTCGAATTGAAAATAAACATAATTAACAAATAAACAACAAAATTAAAAATTACAATTTGAGAGGTTAAATCGACAATTTACGAACTTTCAAGAAACTATGTCAGAAATTTTAAAAGTTTGATGATTATTTATACTTACTGAAGCCCAGCAGCTTTTAGCAAATACAGGGTTTCCTTTTGCCTTAATCTATGCTTATAGTATATGCTGTGGTTACATGTCACTCTCATATTTCATATAATTTGAGGACAACTAAATGTAAACATATATTAAAATTATTTTCAGTTTGGATGCATGTTTTTTAAAACCTGAAACCGGTTAAGTTGAAATTATTTTAAACTTCAATGTGCCAACAACTTGGACAGTTTTTTATTCAAATGGTTTTAAATGTATAGGTTTGAAGATTTGTGTTTAATTTTGAGGCTTTTAGAATACAATGCACCCAACATAGAAACGATTTGAAATTCAAAAGTTATATACAAATTGAACAGCTCTCGAATTCGAATATTTTCAAAGACATAAGTTTTCAAATTGGAAATATAATTACAAATTTTGTTCTTAAAACTCCACGTTATAATTGAATGTACCTATAGCCAAGCTTGAAAATGCTCAATCGAAAGTTTTGAACTGTAATTCAAAATGAATCTTTGATGAAAAATATTGTTTAAATGTAGTCCCAGAAATAATTCAAAAATTTGTTCGATACTTGAAAACATGATAACTTGACCGTTTATCAGAGAAAATAGGAACATCAGCATAATTAGTGTACCCGATAAATTACAGATGGTCTTTTACTCAAAATGTATATTTCTCAGGATAAAAATATCCTCCGACATGATTCACCTATAAAGAACTACATCGAAATTGATTTTACTTGGAAGCACTAATTATTTATGTGGCAGGACTGACCTCTACTTGTATGTTTTCTGATAGATCAATGTTTCTACCAAAGAATAAAACCTGAAAGAAATTTTGAGAAAGAAAGTAGAATCTGACAATTATTTTTCGAGAAAAACTAAAACCGGAAAGAAGACGATTTGAAGAAAACCAAATTTCAGTGCTTTAAAACTGAAAGCACTAAATTCTCAACATTGCAAGTCAAATAAATTCAAATTTGAAAACCGCAAGCGCGTTTCAATTTGCAAATACCGAATATGCGAATTGGCAAAGTTCCAATATTTTAATTTAATTTTACAATATATATTTATACAAAACAAAGAAGGTTGGCATTTACTGATTGGTTGATAACCTGAGAAGGTGCACTAATAAATTTTACGGGATAAAGCACTGCGAAAAGGTTTGTTAAAACGAAAATGAAAAGAGATATTGATAATGTCACTCTAATTAAAAGGAAGACTTATGTCCACTGTGAGTGAAACACGAGAATCAGAAGGATAATTATTTGATAACTCCAATCAACCGTCATGATTTAAAAGTTTCTCATTAATTGTGGATTCCGAAATAATAATTTATGCATTTCTTTACACTTAGGACAAGCCACGTTTCAAATATGCCATCCATTTTTTGAATGGAAATGGTTCTATTAATTTATTTAAACTATTTAATTTTATGAGCCGATGGGTTAAAGAACTCTATATGATTCAATATTATTTTTAGATCTTTTTATAATGCTATTATTAAATGCAAAAATAAACTTCTTATGTTTATAAATTAGACAATAGCCGCCTTCAACGGAGAAGAATTGTACAACTGTTTATATTTCGCAGAAACCCCTTGAATATCTTGATCATGCTTTTGGTTGACTGCAATGGAACTTCATAAGTGTTTCACTAAATTAATTATAAAAGAGAGCATTTATAATCATTTAATTATTGTAAAACAGAATAAAAGAATTTCAAGCAGTTTACAATGTGCCTCATTTCACCCCATTTGTAAGGAAATCAATAAAGTCCTAGACTATTTTAATTACTAAAACTATCGTGAGCAAGCATGTACTAAAATATAAATCTAGTTTAAAATCACAATCGAAATAAACAATGGAAAATATCGTTAAAGAAAAATAAATTACAACAATATTATTGTTATCAAAAAAAAAGTTCTGAACAATTTGCTTTGCCTTAAAAAGTTGTAAAGAAAATGTCCAGTTATTCCCATAAAATGTTAACATTATAATGATTACTAAAGCAAGTTACGTTTGCACCCAAATAATAATCATCAATATTAAGGAAAATAATCAATTGATACCAAGAATCTTACCCGTTTCCCGAGCTTCTCTAATAATAAAAAATAATAATTTGTTTACTACATAACAAATTATTTATTAATTTTCATCAATCCAACTCACAAACTCCTTTTGTCTATAGATTGTAAAAATTACGTTGAAATTAAGTGACCAAACATTGTTAATCCTTAGGAAATTATTTTCATGCACTTATTTGTTTGTAACAAATTCAACAAATGTTTAAACATCTACAGTTTTACTGAAAAAACATTTCTAAATTGTCACGTCATTCATTCTAGATCTTCTTGAATAAATCTGAATATTTTATAACGAACGTTATTCTTCAAAAGTCAAAAATTTTGGTTATCGTCATTTTTGTTCTGAAATAAAAAAAGCATTAAAAAGCTTTTTTTTTAAATCGGATGTAAACGATCTATGCAGAATTTTATTAATTTTTATTTATAAAAAAATGTAAATATGATGAAAATAATTGTGGTTTGACAATTAATTTTTCCACAGACACTTTAAATTGCCCTACTGAGCCGCGCCGCGCCATCGAAGACCTGTTGTTTGAATTTTTTTTCTCGAAAACCAGTGGCAAACCTACTCCAATAATTTCAGAATTTATAGACCACACTTATACCTTCCTCTGACGAAGAAATAAAAAAAAATAAAAAAGGGCAGTTTTTGGGAAACGCGTTTTTCATTTTTATCACAAAATTTTCGAAAAAAAAACAAACAATTTTTGCTTGAAAATTTTTTATTTTGAAATGTATCGTAAAACAAGTAAATTCAGACGTCGTAACGTGAAATCGGGCAATTATAACCCAAGATACGTCATTAAACAAAAAAAGTTGTCCAAAATCCCATATCCGCTACAAGTTTTAAATAAGAAATTGTTCGTTTTGAATATAAATTGTTTTCAAATTTGCAGTCCTGGCTACCAAAATGTTCTCATTTCAAAATTCGGATTTCTCCTTATCGTTTTAAAATACTAATGCATTTTTCTACCTTTCTACTTTCCACGATTGAAAATGCGAGTGCTGCTTTATTTTATAAGAGTTCTTACATTAACTAACATACCTTTGTAACATAAATGAAATAAAAAACCAGCATACACAAAAATGAAAGACTCGAATAGACGATCTGAAGACAGGTCTTACAGTCCCTATGGGGTGACTTCAAAACAATTCAATTTGAATTCAAAAGAATTCAAATGAATTGGAAAATTTTTTTTAACGAAAAAATTCCATTGATTACAATAAAATTTAAGCGAATTTAGAAGAATTTAAGGGAAATGAGAAGAATTCGATGAAAATCATAAAAAAATCAAACTGAATTAAAAAAACCATCAAATGAATTCAAAATAATTCAAAAATATGAAAAAATTCATTGAATTGAGTAAGTTTGAAATGAGTTTAGAAAAATTACAGAGAATAAAATTTTTTAAGAAGAATTTAAGGTGAATTTTAAAGACTTCAAGATGAATTAAACAAAAACTTGTTAAAAATCCATTGAATTGAGTAAAGTTAGAAGAATTGAAAAGGATTTAAAATAATTCAGGATAAATTAATAAGAATTCAGGGAGAATTACAAATGAATTGCAAAAAATGTTTGAAAATCTCGTGAAATCTTTGAATCCCTACGAAATCCCTCACTTCTTGTAAATAAATTCTTTGGAATCAATTAAAATATTATAACATCCAGTGAAGTTCTATGAAATTTGATATTTCCAGAAAGCCTGCAAAATTTATTAAAATACCTTCAGAGCTTTTAAAATCCCTTAAAATCATTGAAATCCTTGAAAATTGTATAAACCCCCTTAGAATCTTTTAAAATGTCTGAAAACCTTATAGGTCCTGTAAAATTCTTCCATATCTTCCGAAAGTCTAGGAAATTCTTTAGAACCGCATTCAAATTTGTGCAAAACCCCTTGAAATGTTTTTAATCACTTAAAAACGCTTTGGAATCTTTTTAAATACCTCAAATATTTCAAACCGTTTGAAATCCCATTAAATTACTAAAATCAATTAAAAATTTTGTGTAATCTTTTAAAATAACCTAAAATATTTCAAATCCTTTTTAAAAGCTTTTGAAATCTCTTGAAATTTTTTAAAGCTCTTGAAAATGCCAAGGAATTTGAAAAAATAACTTAAAATATTTCAAATACTTTGATCAATTGATCCTCAGGATCAATTAAATAAAAACTTTTAAAAATTAAAAAAAATCCACTGAATTAAGTAGAATTGAGTAAATTTAGAAAGATTTCAAGTGAATTAAAAAATTCCAAAGAATTGCAAAGAATATAAAAGAATTTAGGAGAAATTAATAATAATGCAGGGTGAATTCCAAAAGTCTTCAAATCTTTGAAACCCTGCAAAATACCTCACACTTCTCGTGAATAAATTTTTTGAAATCCACACGTGATATTCTATGAAATCTGATATCTCCGGAAATCCTGGAAAATATACTAAAATACCTTGAGAGCTTTAAAAACACTTAAAATCATTTAAATCCTCGGAAACCAAATAAAATCCCGTGAAATCTTTTAAACTATCTAAAAATCTTATAGGTCCTGTAAAATCGTTCGGTACCTTCTGAACTTCTATAAACTTCTTTATCTTAAAATATTTCAAGCGCTTTAAAATCCCTTGAAATGAATAAAAATGTTTAAAAAATTCTCCTCAGAATCTTTTAAAATTCACTAAAATATTTCAAATCCATTGAAATCCCTTGAAACTTTTAAACCCCTAAAATCTTTAAAATCCCTTCAGATTATTGAAATCTATTAAAAATTTCTCGGAGAATTTTTATCAATACCCTGAAATATTTCAAAATAATTCAAGACAATTCAGAAATAGGTACAGAATATATTGAATAACAACCCACGAGTTATTTATTGAAAGAAAAGTGACTATAGTGACTTTATCTTAAAAAAGTGACTGTAGTGACTTTATCAGTAACCAAAAAAGTGATTTGAGAAAAAAATTACTAATAGTCACTGTTTGCCAGCCCTGATTATTTTTTACAGTTACCTCTTACATAAATTCCCTGATTTTTGGTATTTTTTTCTCAAAAACCCTGACACTTGGAAGCTTGGATCATATCATAAATTTTTTGAAAGTTCCGTTATGGGCTGCAAATAGGGTACCATATAGGGACCAAATCTTGAAAATAGGGTACTTTAGGGACTTCCAACTGAATATAGGGTACAATAGGGGATATAGGGACCGGTCTGTGAGGCCTGTAAAGAGGTTAAGTTCTACATTGATCCACTCAAACATGAAAATTCTACTGTCAAAATATGTCAGGTTAGACTAGAAACTGCTGATTAATATTCTAAAACATTATGTTAGCAAGAGGTTTTTAAAAATAACGAACATTTAAAGTTGGCACTGGCCAGTATTGCGGAATTATCCGTAAAACTAACCGGTCAACTATAGCACTAGGGCTAGTATTACAGAAAATTCCGTAAAAGTTTACAGATCGTTTAAGGTTACAAAATAATTGTGAATTTAAATAAAAAAGTTCAAAAGTAATGAAATAGTCCGTGTTTGCTCACTAAAGTCTAATCTAGTCGGTTAGACATAAAAAACTAACCTTTGAGCTGAGGTAGCTGTTGTAGCTCCACATCCTGGGAGTTCCTGTACCGAGAAGATCCCTGTGACTTTTTCGACTTCTTCTTCAGCGACCTCTTCGCAAATGGATCTATTCGATCCACAAAAGTCGCGGACGACATTCTGTCAACCTCAGAGGCACTGCCGGACAATCTCCTACCCAATCCTTCTTCCTCCAGCTTAATCCTCTCACTTCCCAAACTCCTAAACTCCCTTCAATCCACACCTTAGAAACTGCATTCCCAGAAGACGACTAATCCAAAAAATATATCCAAAAATCTCCTCTCTGCCAAAAAGCCTCCTACCTACTCACTTCACACACACAAATATCTCACTTCCTTATCCTCTAGCACCTTACTTAACCTCACTCCCAACCACTATACGTGGAGGCTCCGGGTCGTAGGTCGTGGCCCAACCACGAGGGTTCGACGTGCTGCAAAATTCGTCTCGAAGCCGGGTCACTCCACCACCATCGAGACAAACCTCCTCGCCGTCGGGCTAAATCCGTCCCGAAATTCGAGGCTCCGAAGAAAGGCGTTGTCATACGCACGCAAACGCACGCCCCGTCATACGTCGCGACGCCTTCGGGTTGCGTCGAATCCGAAAGAAAAACTCAAGAAAAACGAGAACACAATATCCCGGAAGGAAATCTCGGAAAAACAATTCCTCAGAGCTCCAGGAAGCCACACCAATTCACAATCCCCTCCCTTTCCTTCCGATCCCCACAGGCACAGTCCCTCTTTTCTCGTCAACACGAGGAACTATTTCAACACCAAGGACCCACTATTATGTAATAAAGTCGGCTTACCCTAGGTCTTTCACTCCCGGGAACCAGGGTTTATTTTCCAGGGTGTCAATCACTCTCGGGCAAAATGGCTCGATTTTTTCCCCTTTGGAAATTCTTTCCCCTTCTAAATTTTTCTTCACTTAGTGTTTTTTTTTCGGAAGTTGGACTTCCTGGTTTTTGGAATTTTGTGAAAGCACCGTTAGTGCGGAATAATTTGGCCTCGAGGCGCGAAATTCCGTGAATACGAGACGAGAGTTTGATTCACGTCGCCGCCGCCACCGACACCACCACCACGAGCACCATCGAAAAATTAGACACTGTACACTTTTTCTGCCGAGCACTTCACAGTTCACTAGGTGGAACTTTGGAATTTGGAGGAAGTCACCCTGGCCGGTTTTTCAAACTAGAGGCGAGGATCACGAAGGCTGAGAGAGGAGCGTTCTATCGCCGTCAGCTGCTGGAAAGGACGTTTCATTTTCGCGAAGGGCACCGAACCGAAAGCACTGACCACAACTAGTTGAGACGCCGCGAGTCAGAGAGAGTGGCGCGGACAGAAATTTTATTGCCGGCAGGTGAAAATTGAAAAACACTGGCGCAGCGTGAGCCGCGGATTTAATGGAGGGTCCGAGGAAGAAAAAAAAAGGTCCGTTTCGCGAACCGTCGGCCCCGTCGGAGTCGGTCGCCCCCTTCACTTCACTTATCGAAAACCCGTCAAGAGGTGCTGCCTTGTGCCTGAAAATAGTAATGTGCGTACGGCAATAATGGACGGAGATTGACGAAGGCGAGCGGAAAAGGCCGAGCAGGCTCGCCAACTTAATTCAAGAGGCTGATTGGTTCAGATAATAAGCGGGAGATTTGAAATTTCGAGTTGCGGTTTAGGTGGATTTTTTATTGATTTAATTTCAGTTAGAGTTGCGTTATAGTAGAAGAGTTATTTAGCAGGAATAGCAAGCTTTTTTTACTCTTAAATTATTTAGTAATTATTTTTCTTTTAAAGTGTTTTTTTTTGTGTTTTCTTTTACAAAATTTGTAGTTTTTAAGTCATAAATTGAACGTAAATGCGTTCATGAACATATAGAAAAATTTATTTTTTGAATAATTTCAAATTTCATATTACGAAATTATCTAGTGGAATTCAATTAAAATAGCATGTGATTAAGATATTGAAATTTAAAATGAATGTAATAGAATTTTCGGGAATTCCCGTGGACCTCTAAGAAATTCTATGAAAATTACAGTCGAATTAATTTTAAATTCCATGTAATTAACATATTAAAATTTCACACGAATTCTATGAAATTCTAGTGAAATTCAGTGGAATTCAGTGGAATTAAATTTTAATGTAATTGAGTTGTGAGAGAAATTTCGTTAATAGTTTATTTGTAACTTCATAGAAATTCAGAAAAATTTGAAAGAAAAGCTGACTGGAATTTTTTACATGTAATACAGGCACTGACTCGTATTACATAATTTTCCGTAACGTTAGCTCTAAAAGAGCTGGAAGATGTGTTACGTGTTACGAAAAATTCGGAAATACAATTTTTTTAAGATTTCGAGATTATAAAGGCAAAATTTATCCTTATAAAGGATAAATTTCTGACCAAAAATGGAATAGTGCAATTTTCAGATGAAAAATTAATTGTTAGCTAAAAAAACGAATTTTCAACAAAAAAGTCAAAAACCAAAGAGGCGTATCTTAAAAAATATAAATTTTTAACAAACTAGTTCGACTTTCAACAATGTAGACGAATTTTCAACTAAAAAAAGCTTAATTTTTAACCAAATAGTTTTTTAAGGCCAAAAGGACGAATTATCTACAAAGCGGTTGAATTTTCAACCCAAAAATATTCAATTTTAACAAACAAGTTCATTTTCTAGAAAAAGTTAATTTTTCATTAAAATGGTTTAATTTTTAATCAAATAGTTAATTTTTAACCGAATAGTTTAATTTTCTACCAAGTTGAATCCTCAACGAAACCAGATTTATTTAAAACCAAACAGTTGCATTTTTAACCAAAAAGGATGAATTTTCAACCAGCAAGATTAAATTTGGTCCAAAAAAGACGAATGTTTAACAAAATACATGAATTCAACTAGAAAAGATCAATTTTCAATTTTAAAAAATCAATTTTTAATCAAAAATGGAATAGTTACATTGTTAGTAAAAAAATTAATTCTCAACCAAAAAAAAAAGAGAATTTTCAACAGAATAGTTACATTTTCAACAAAAGAGATGAATTTTTAACTAAATTGATCAATGTTAAAAAAAATTAATTTTCAGCAAAAGAGTTCAACCTAAAATATAATTTTTTTACCCGGGAGATTAATTTTCTTAACATGGAATACTTAAATTTTCAACCAAGGAGGTGAATCTTGAAAAATAATAATTTTCAACAAACTAGTTCAACTTTTAACCAAGTTGTTGAATTTTCAACTAAAAAATATGAATTATTAACCAGATTGTTGAATTTTCAATCAAAAAGATGAATTTTCCAGCATGAAGGTTAATGTTCTACCAAAAACATGAAAATACATTAATTTTCAAAAAACTACATTAATTTCAAAAAAAATGGTTGAATTTTAAATCCAAAAGGACGGATTATCCAGAAAACGGTTGAATCTTCAAGCAAAAAATACAATTTTTTAACAAAAGAGTTAATTTTCTACCAAGAAGTTAAATTTTTATAAAAATAGTGTAATTTTCAACAAAAAACCTAATTTTCAACCAAAAAAAGACGAATTTGTAACAAAATACATGAATTTTCATCTGGAAAACATTAATTTTCAATAAATAATATCAATATTCTACCGAAAAACATTGTTAGTTAAGAAAATTAATTTTCAACAACAAAAAACTAATTTTCAACAAAATATTTACTTTTTCAACAAAAGAGATGAATTTTTAACTGAAGTAATGAATCTTGAAGAAATAAATATTCAACGAAAAAAAAAAAAAAATTTAACCAATTATTTCAACTTGCAATTAACTAGTTGAATTTCTAACTACAAAAGATAATTTTGTAACCAAATAGTTAAATTTTCAATCAAAAAGATGAATTTTCCAGAAAAAAAATGAATGTTCTACCAAAAAACATGAAGTATGAAGAAAATACATTAATTTTCAACAAAGTTCTTGAATTTTAAAGCCAAAAGGACACATTACGTACAAAACGGTTGAATTTTCAACATAAAAATATGACTTTTAAACAAAAAAGTTAAATTTTTATAAAAATAGTTTCATTTTCAGCAAAAAAGTTTATTTTCAACCGAATAGTTAAATTTTCTACCAAATCGTTAAATCCTCAACCTAACCAGATTAATTTAAACCCAAACATTTAACGAACAAAAAAACAAATTTTCAACAAAATAGTTACATTTTTAACAAAAGAGATGAATTTTCAACTAAAATGATGAATCTTGAAAAGAAAGAAATTTTCAACAAAAGAGTTCAACCCAAAATATGATTTTTTAACCCAGAAGATTAATTTTATAAAAATGGAATTGTTACATTTTCAACCAAGGAGATGACCTAAAAGAAAACAAAATTAATTTTTAAGAAAGTTGTTCAACTTTCAATCAAGCAGCTGCATTTTTGACAAAAAGATGACTTTTTAACAAAATTGTTGCATTTTCAACCAAATAATAAAATTTTCAAAACCAAATACTAGAATTTTCAACCAAATAATACAATTTTCAAAACCAAATACTAGAATTTTTAACCATACGACGAAATGAATTCCGAACCAAAAATATACTAGTAGACTTTTCAACCAAAAGTAGTTCTCCTGTTCACAAACGTAGTTTTTGAGTGACCCCCTCCACCGTCAAATTTGTAACGTAATTTGTAACAAATTTGTAACGACAAACCTAGAACTTAAAATAGGAATAAAAATAAAAAACTACAGATTTTGAATCTCAATGTTGGCGACACTGCCGACAAAAATGGCGCCACCGGCTTCCGAAAAAACACGACAAATATCAAATTCAAATCTATTTCATAACACATCTCGAAAATAAAATGTAATTCGAGTTTCTTTTCCAATATAAAAATTTAAGAATGATTTTTAGGCAAAAAAATTATTGAAAACGTAATTTAATTCTGTAATTTATGACCATTATGACCAATCCAATATGACACATTTTTTTCCTAGTTCTGACAAATGCCGCAGGCGGCGCTAGTAAGGAACTACTCGTCACGCTGTTCCGTCGCTGTTCTGATCGTCACCCGTCACAACCGCGATAACCTTACACGACAAACATATAAATAATAATTTCGATTTGACGCACTTCTGTGCACTCTAAAATAAACTAGATTTTCCAAAATCTATTAAAATGCAGAAGAATTTATTTTGTGTAAGAAAATATCGATTCTTTGCCCGTGAAACAACGTTGGACGCGAACTCAGACTGTTTTCGAAACTGTCATATTTGGTTACAACAATAGTTGATGTGTACATTATTTTCTTTTTATATTATTAAAACCTGTTGTAGTCACAGTCAAGATGTTGTCGCGTAAAAATAAAGATTTGCGGACAATTAAGGAAGGCGTAGTTGGAAAATATGTCAAAAAGGAAACTCCACCCGAAATGCCTAGTGAGTACAATACAGCAAATACAGTCTGTTTTTTGTATATACAATTGATTAGAAATTATATTTAACGATACGCTACTGTGTACGTAAGAACATAATATAAGTTCATTTCTCCTTTGAAAGATATTCCGCGGTTTCCAGGAATTGCACCTAATTTTTATTTACAAAATTTCCCTTTTTGCAGATTGTCTTTTACTATTTAATATTTTGCTTGGCAATTTGTGTCAAAATCGAGTTTTTACGTATATCTAGATCTACACATTAAATTTGTATATTTGAGAACGCTTGAAATTAAATTATTTCAAATTTCAATTGTTGAAAATTAATCGTTTTAGATTGAAACTTCATAAATTATATGGAGAAAAAAGATTTCACTATAATCTTAGAGAATTGTGAGCATACGTTTTTTCTGTATGTTTTTCAGAAAATCCTGTAAGATATAGAACAAATTCCAATAAAGTCAACGGTCAAGCTGCTGTTACGAATTAAATAATTTCAAATTCATTGCGTTTGAATCTTAACCATTGTGAATTTAATACTTTGAAGATTTTATTTTAAATGTTAGCTCTCAACAGCTGCACAGTTTTAAATTAAAAACTTCCCAAATTCATTTAAAAACTCACATTTTTTAATTTATATATTTAAAATTGTAATGGTTCAGAATTCTAGAATTTAAAATTAAACGCCTCACAATGTAACAATTATAAGTTTAAAGCGTTCAAAATTGAACAATTTTTAAACTAAAAGCGTTTACAATAGAACAATTTCAAACGTACATCTTTTGAAAGTAAACGATTTCGAATCATTAAGCGTTTTCAAATTTCAACCTTTAAAATTAAACAATATTTTAATCAGGGTGTCTGGTGGAAACATTTTTACGAAAAAGTACAAAAAACGAAAACACACTTTTTTCTATTATTCAGACGATTTTTGTACTTTTTTTTATATTGCTGTATTTTATTGCAGTTTTAATTTCCTACAAGAATGTACAAAAAAAGTACAACTAAAAGAATTTAAAACTATAAGAAGCTACAGGAATTTACAGTTTTTGCAGACAAAAATATATTTTTTTACGACCTAGGATGACAGATATTTATAATAATTTGAAGTAACTTACAAAAATAAAGCTTCTATCTTTAAGCTTTAAAGGAATGGCAGAATATTTAAAAAAAATGAATAATCGTTATTAACTAACAAATCCTTTCGTTTAAAGTTTTTTTTCTTCAAATATTTAACAATCGATTGTACATTTAAAATTACTTCGTTGCAGTGTTCTCAATATTTGCCATCCGAGGACGAAAAATAACAGTTTTTTGACTGCAAATAAAAATTGAACAACTGAAAAAGAATTGAACACGGTCATTGAAATTAAAAGATTCAAACTCTTGAAGATAAAAATGTTTTCATTTAAAGTTATAAAAACTTAAACGCAAATTAGAACACTCAAAGTTCAAAGCTTAAAACTTTTTTTATTCAAACGCTCAATAAGTTACGCGTATAAAACGAAAGCTTTTAATACTTATCAATTGAAAATTTTGTCATTAAAAGCCGTTAAACTGCGAAATAAATTTTTTTTTAATTTTATACATTATACAGTTCAAAGATTTCGAAAAAATAGAAATCCGCGCTATCATTTTCAATGCTATAAATTGAAGAATGAATAAAAAAATTCATAAATTTTCACAATTATATTATTTTAATCCATTTTAAGCTAGAAACATTAATTTATATTTATATTATATTTATATTTATAAAAATGTTCCAGGAATCTAATGAAAATTTTGCTATTATCTTGGAACTCGATTTTTTCCTACAAATTTTCTAAAATTCTGCAAAATTAAAAAAATTGCCTCAAAATCTTCCACATTCTTTTTTAAAACTTTTGGGAATCTTTTTAAATATTCTTTTAAAATTAATTTTACAAATAAAAAAATCATTTTTAGTTTTCCTAGGTCTAGGAATTTTTATAAAAAATGTATACTCTTGTAAAACCTTTCAAAATTCTTAAAAGGCTTCTAAATTTTTTGTCCGATATCTTAAAAAATCTACATATTGTGTTAAATGTGTTGAAATCTTTTCAAGTTTTGAATTATTTTGGAATATTTTCAAAACTTCTAAATATATCTTAAACTTCCTCGAATTTTTTCGAAATTAATGATTATTCAGTTGTTATTTATTAATCAAATTTTTTTTTAAATCAATTTCAAATATTCTCTGGAAATTTTTGTTTCGAAATCTTCAAAATTTTTTATTTTTAATAAGTTTCATATAATTTTAAAAATAGCCACTCTTGATCCGATACGGATCTGAATTAATTTACATAAAATTATTTTAAAAAATAAATAACATCTCTGATTTAAAATTACGTTTGATAGATGTAGGTATCCATAGGTAAAATTTTCATTAAGAAAAAAATGTTGCATAACTGAAATAGCTGCTTGATATGTGATTTATTATAACAGAAAAAGTTCTTGGTAAAAATTTAATATCTAAAAAACATTATATATTCTTGTAGAAACTTATATATTACATATCCTACAAAAGTTGACAGTAAAGTACAAGTCGAAACGTTGATGCGGATTCTAAAAGTATTGCTTGTAAAAATTTATATATTATAATTTTCTACACTAATTTGTGTAGAATTAAAAGTGTTTTTATGATGTCAAAGACATAAATTTAAAAATGTAAAATCCTTTAATTTTCTGTAATACCTTGTAGATTTAAAAAAAATCTTGTACTTTCTTGTAAAAATTATTTCTACCAGGGGTCCTGGAAATCTGGAAAAGCCCTTGAATGTTGCTCATGCTTCTGGAATTTGTATTCTTTTAAAGAAAAAATAAGTTTTTATAATTATTCTCTGCTGAGCGAAAAAAGACTGCTGAACCGTTTGTTGGTAGTTGATATTTGAGTTCTGTTTATTTTTTATTTTTGGAAAGTAGGAAAACACACCTTTTAACAATAGATTGTTCATTTTATCACGGTAAAAATCACGAAGCTTTTCCCGATTTTTTTCAACTTTAACAATTTCATTAAAGTTTTTCAAATCTAATAATTTTTTGCTGTCAATATATTGAAAGTAAGTTTAATACCGCATGTGATGAGCTTTTATGGATTAGAATTGGAAATGAGGAAAAAGTCAGCGAATTTTATTGGTTGGAGAAAGTCAGGGATTTTGAAAAAAATCTTGCAAAAGTCAGGGAATTTCTATTAAGAAGCACTTTGAATAACTGTCAAGGATAATAAATTTCACATTTTTAAATTCTAATTTAAAATGGTTTTATTTCGTGTATAAAATATTGTATGTTAAAAATGTTACAAGATTAAGATTCTGTTATTTAAATATTAATGCTACAGGGGAAATGAAAAATTGGTCAGAGTAAAGTTAGGGAATTTTGAAAATGAAGTTTGGGGTTACAAATTCAAGAATTTTATTAAAAAGTCATCCCTTTTGTTTGAAATATCTACTATTACATTGTTCCTTGATAATTCAACTTTGTAGGTTGAAAATTCAACAACTTGGTTAAAAAATCAACTATTTTATTTGAGATTTAATTATTTTATTGAAAATTAAACTTAAAATAGCTTAAAATTCGATAACTCAGTCAAATTTCAATCAATTTTAATCAGAAAAAAACACACGGAATTGAACTCGCTGTGATAATATCAACAGCAAAACATTATTGGATTTAAAAAATGTTAAGAAATTGTTGTTAAACTTGAAAAAATGAGAAACTTTGAAATATTTTCGATTTTAGCGTCATGATTTTTCACCGTGATAAAATAAACAATCACCAAAAACGGGTTTTTGGCTATAAAATTAGATTTTAGGGGCGTATGAGAAATTTCGCATATGACACTTTTTTTGGTTCCACTAGACCTACAATTTCTACTATGTTTCGTGAAAAGTATTTTTTTCACTGTAAAAAAAAAGGTATCTGGAAAAATCTATTTTTTTGTCCTGGAAAACCTGGAAAAGTCCTGGCATTTTTTCTTGAAGAAATGATAGGCAGCCTGTTTTAACGTAGGCGGCATCAAGAATAAATCATTATAAATATTTTTTAAAACAATATCCGAATACAAATTTTTTCTAATTTTTTTTTGTAACTTATAAAGTTGGTGGCAAGTCTAGAAAAGTAAAGTAATGATATAATTATTATATTCTAGTTTGTCGAATTTGATTTTCAACTTTTATATCGAGAAAGAGACAGAATTTTAAATGATCAGTTCATTTACAAAAAGTTATAAAAGAATGTGTAACGTTATCTCTTTAATATTTTTTCATTCGAAGTTTATATTTCATCTTTTGAGTTCCGAAAATTACTTTTTATAACATAATATTTCCTTTTTCTCTTCATAGAATTTTTGTTGTAAGTTTGAATAATATATAACATATTCGATAAAAACATAATTTTATGTAGTTATCAATGTCTGGAGCACGGAACCAAACAGAAGACCAAGAAGACACAATAATCAGCAAACACTTTCTACTTCTATGGTAAAAAACAATTTTCCTTCATTTTATTTAATTCATTCGCTCATTTAAAGAGTTAAGTAATGTATGAATAATTTTTAAGCAGTTGATGTCTCAGCAACCAAGTATGGTTCAAAAATTCGGCAACACCAAGACCACAGAGAGTGCAGTAGGATTAGGAAGCCACGAAGGAAAATACACTCCGAATAGTTCCGTCCCAGATTTAGCTCAAAGGTTAATTTATTTTATTTTATTAATTTATTAGTTAAAACATCAACTATAATCATCTACAGTCGGCATTTAATCTTTCAAAAGTGTAAAACTTTATTCAAATTTTATTTCTCTTTTGGAAGAGCCTTCTTTTTCTGTCCTCTTTTTATTTTAATTTTTTATTTGAATGCAGACATTATATTAAGAGTGTGTTTAAATTTAATCTTTAGATTCTTTTTTTTTTGTTCTGTTTAATTTCCAAGAATTTCGTACTTAAAAATGCCTTATTTTCTTCTAGATTTCAAAGTCTCTCTGTACATTCTGGATCGAGTGACGGAATGTCTTTGCGAGCAGCAACGCCTTTGTACCATCCGGGATTATCACCAGCGGTGTCCCACACATATGTTAATCAATATGCAGGTTCCGAATACCATTTGGATAGAGTTCAAACACCACAGATGCCTTATCTCCCTTTTGAGATTGAATCTGGATACGGAGACTTTAATCAACCGGCCTTTCGACAAATTGCTGGGTAATTTCTTTATATAGAAATTTAATTAAAAATTCAAATGCAAAACTTGAGCTTAATTTCAAATTGAATCTGATATTTCAAATTTGAAACTACTTCCTCGTCAATTCAATATTGTAAGAAGTCTGAAGTATAAAGATTACATAAAATATTTCAGATATAGTAGAACGCATTCTGAAATGTCGAGTTCGAGAAGCGAACCAGCAGAAGAACTTCCTTTGCCGCTTGGATGGTCTATGGATTTTACTCTCCGAGGTAGAAAGTATTATATTGATCACAATACGAAAACCACTCACTGGTCCCATCCTCTAGAAAAAGAAGGTTTACCTACGGGGTGGGAACGGATAGAATCCCCGGAATATGGAGTTTATTATGTAAAGTAAGTCTATTTTTTAGGATATGAGAACAATTTTTTGAATCTTTGATTTCAAATTTCAGGGTAGCGATCCTATACATTAGATAGAACGTATCCCAATCCCTGCTGGAAGTATAAAGATTGAAAAAGCTAGAAATCGGGGGATAAGAAAAGATAGACCTATTCTATCTCTCACAATCAGTCACTTTGCATTCCTAAAACGCTGTCATTTCCTATACTCAATCTCAATAATTTTCTATCTTTTTCTTTACCTTCCGTTACCGAGGACTCTTATCTTTTTCTATCCCTTATTCTATCTTTCCATTACGTATTTCAATCTTTTTCAATATCTTTCTCTATCTTTCGTAACTGAGGACCCTTCTCTTTTTCTTTAATTCATTCTATCTCTTTAATATAAATTTTAATCTTTGTGTATCTCTTTTTCTATCTTCTGCGATTGAGTACTTTTATCATTTTATATCCCTCAAACTTCGGGAATCAATCGAGAATTTAGGGAATTTATTAAAAAAATTAATTTGATATTGACCACGTACAAAAAAGACAAACATGACATCCATGCCTATATACCTTCACCCTTAAAATATATTTAAAATACATTTTAAGGGTGTCTAGTGATCAGGCAATTTGAAATCCCCTATTTTTCCCCGGTGAAATATTTTTCCCCTGACCAAGTTTTAGATGTCTTTTTGTGATTTTTAAAAGTCAACGTATACATAGAAATAGGAATTTTAACTTTTAAAATTATAGGTCAAACCATCAAAAACTGAAATTTAATAATTGTTAATTCTCTTTTGTTAAAGCTCCTTCGGCTTTAACGAACACTTTCTCATCACGAGTCTCCTGAGAAAAAAATTTTAAAAGCAAGTTTTCAGATCTAATTTGAAAACAATTTTTTTATCAAACATTTTATTATACATTGTGTTTTTTTGCCAAAAAATTTAAGTTGTTTATTTGTAATTTTATTTTTCACGATTAAACAAAAACTGCACGTCTTATCAAAAAATGATTAATAACAAATTTGTAGCTCTTTTTTGGGTGAACAACTTTTGTCTACTTATTTTTTCGTAGCTTGTGTCGTTTTTCGTGAGGATAAATTGTTCGAATTTCCGAGTACTACGAATAGCCGTACATAGAATTTTCAAATCTTGAAAAAAATGGTCTCAAAAATATTGAAAATTCTATAACTTTTTGAATTTTTATCCAGAATAGCTGGCTAAAGAACTTGTCCTTTTCTTTTAGGTCTTAAAAAAGTGTGCCAAAGCTCAATCCAATCTGATCATATTTTGAATATTTTCGAAAGTTATCGTGCCTACAGACTGCAGATAGACTAAAGAATACAGACAGACTACAGACAGAAACCTTCGTAAAAATCGTTTTTTCTGACTTAGTGGGTCTCAAAACGTGGAGATTTGATGAAAACGGACTAAGTCAAATTTTACATAAAACCAATACCTTCTCATTAGGAT
The DNA here is from genome assembly GCA_932195095.1 of Andricus curvator. Taxonomy (NCBI): domain Eukaryota; kingdom Metazoa; phylum Arthropoda; class Insecta; order Hymenoptera; family Cynipidae; genus Andricus; species Andricus curvator. The sequence goes on from CAKNYM010053237.1 coordinate 618,684, forward strand.
GAGAATGTAAAAAATTACATAATTCGGTACTTAGGATAAGCCTAGGAGGGAACCTTGCGACTGTAGATAAAGTAGAAATGGAATGAAAAGAAGATAAAGTAGAAAAACGTCGATTTTTCGATCAAATACAAAAAAATCCCGGGTTTTCCCCGGTTTTTCTCACGGTCCAATAAAATTCCTGGGTTTTACCGGTTTCCCGGTCCGCTAGACACCCTGATAACCTTCACACTTAAAATATATTTTTATACCCTATTCTCCATGGACACACCTAATTAGACGATTTTCACGAATTTTTTTCGTTACAGGTGTTTGTTTTTTTCCGCCGAAAGTTTTCCACGCCTACAATTTTTTTTTATTTCTTGATATGTTCGGGGTGTCCAAAGAAACATTTTAAGACCTGTCAGAATAGGCACACCTAATTAGGGCGATTTGCACGAACTTTTTTCGTCAGGGGTGTTTTTGTTTTTTTGTCCCAAAAATTTTTCCCCACCTACCATTTATTTTTATTTTTTGATATTGTCCGGAGTGTCCAAAGACACATTTTAAGACCGGTCTCAGTGGGCACACTTAATTAGGGCGATTTTTACGAATCTTGTTCATTAAGGGTGTTTATTTTTTTTCGCCAAAAGTTTTCCCTGCCTACAATTGTTTTATTTTTTTATATGTTTCGTGGTGTAAAAAGATACATTTTAAGACCGGCCTCAATGGGCACACTCAATTAGGATGTATGAGACTTAATATTTTGCATAAGGGTAGCTTGAAGCCCTAGGGGGTGGTTTTGAATGAATGAAGGTGTTTGTGTTGGTTCAGTTTTCACCCCAGAGATCATTTAAAGTGGGTTGGCACTTCTTAGAATGATAATTAATTTTAAAAAATTCATCGTCGTAGACTTAGCGCAAGATTTCAAGCCAAATTTAGATTGGAGAGGAGATAGAAAAAGATAAACGTTGATAGAATTAGGATAGGAAGAGGTAGAGAAAAGGAGATTGAAAAAAACATAGACGGGAATTTGGATTAACAGAGATAGAAAAAGATTCAGATAAAGAGGAAAAGGATAGGATGAGATAGAGGAGAGGGGATTGAACAGATAGACGTGAATTTAGATTGACAAAGAGATAGAAAATATGAACGTTCATAGATGTAGGATACGATGAGACAGAGGAGATTAAAAAAGATAGACGGGAATTCAGATTGACAAAGATATAGAAAAAGATTGATGTGGATAGATAATTGACAGGATGGGATAGAAAAGAGGGGATTGGAAAAGATAGAGGTGAATTTAGATTGACAACTAGATAGAAAAATGTCGACGTTGATAGATTAAGGATAGAATGAGATAGAAAAGAGGGGATTGAAAAAGATAGACTTTGATAGACGTAGGGTAGAATGAGATGAAAAAGAGGAAATTGAAAAAGATAGAAGGGAATTTAGATTTACAGAGAGATAGAAAATGATTGACGTAGATAGATAAAGTATAGGATCAGATAGAAAAGACGGCATTGAAAAAGATAGACGCGAATTTAGATTGAAAAATAGATAGAAAAAGATAAACGTTGATAAATGTGTGATAGGATAAGATAGAAAAGAGGGGATTGAAAAAGATAGACGTGAATTTAGATGAACAAAGAGATAGAAAAGATAGACGTAGGATAGGATGAAATTAAGAAGAGGAGATTGAAAAAGATAGAAAGGAATTTAGATTGACAGAGAAATAGAAAAAGATTGACGTAGATAGATAAAGGATAGGATCAGATAGAAAAGACGGCATTGAAAAAGATAGGCGTGATTTTAGATTGACAGAGGGATAGAAAAAGATTGACGTGAATACATAAAGGATAGGATCAGATAGAAAAGTCGGTATTGAAAAACATAGACGTGATTTTAGATTGGCAAAGAGGTAGAATGAGATACATTTTCTCTTTCTATCGTAAAGATTAAAAATTATTCAAAAAGATGGGATCTCTATATTTTTACTTCCAGCAGGGATATGTTTGTCAAACGAATTGCAAAAAAATCGGCTCTGAAAAGAATTTACAAAATGAAATTAAAATATATTTATTTTGATATTTTTTAATATAACACATTTTTACGGAAAATTTGATATACTCTTGGGGCCTGAGTTTCATAAAGAATAACCTAGAAAACCCCGATAAGTTCAAGAATTTTTAATTATATTAATATTAATTTATTTTAAAATTAATTTTAAATTTTCTATCTTTGAAGTGAATATTTTTCAAATAAGTTTTTTGTTGGTAATAATTAAAAACCTACATATTCGCCCATATTCAAAAGCGTTTCAAATTCCAAGCCATGAAATATAAATTCATTTTCATTTAGAGGCCTTCAATTGTTTAATTGTTCCAATTCCAAAGTATTGCAATTTAGAAATGTTAGTATTTGAAAGCATTTGAGTATTTAGATATCCAATTTGGAAGCTTTTTAATTTAAGAAAAAATGTTCAATAACAATGCACCTTTTAAATGCATTAAATTTTAAAAAGGATCGAATTAGAACGATTTAATATAATAAAAGATGTTTGGGTTGTCGACCAGGATAATATTAATGAAGGATGTCGTATTTTTTAGATATACTGGTCAATTAGTTTATTGTATCTAACTGAAAGATCCCTCAGTACAAATATACGCAAAATAAATTTGGCATGGTGCAAATTTTTCTTTGTAATTTTCGAAATCTTTATGTGATATAAAACCGTTAGGTATTTTTGCTTCTGAAATTTTAGAATCTAATAAAATTCTTGGAATCAGCATTTAAATTGAATTTTAAGCCTTTATATTTTGATGACATTTCCAAATTAAAAAACATCAAATGGGAACTTTTATAATTAATATTGTCAAAACTCTTACAAATAAATTTGCATTGATTTATAATTGTAAAAGTGTTGGGCTCGGCACTTTCAAAATTAATCTAGAAGATCCGATAGTCGGAGAATTATGCATCCGGAATTGTATAAAACCCCTGATAATAAATTGAAGTGAAGTAATACAGAAATACTAATCTGCAATATCTGATGTGGAACATTTTTCTAATTTCTTTAAATCCTTTTCTTTTTCAGTCACATTACGAGGCAAGCGCAGTACGAACATCCATGTTATTCTCACGAAATTCAAGCAATCCGTGTTGTTTCTCCACCACAACACACTCATTTCCATTCTCACAGCGTTTTAGTTCCAGCCAATCCATATCTTAATGAAGAAATACCTCTTTGGCTCCGCGTTTACAGTAAAGCTTCTGTCGCTTTAGATCGTAAACTTCGCTGGGAATTATTTCGTTTACCAGAACTGGACTCCTACAATGCTATGCTCACGAGACTTTATAAAAAGGAACTCGAGAATATCGTCATGCGATATGAGGCATACAGGTATCTATTTCAATCATTTTTTAATATTTATGGGAAATAATCAATTTCGATTTTAAACCGTCGATTAAAGCGTTTATAGTTGAAGAAATTTCGTTGGACGACGCTTGTTATTTAAAATGTTTTAATTGGAAACCTGAAGAATAAAGAGCCCAAGGTTGAAATAAAAAGTAATAACTTCTAATAATTAAACACTTTAAAAATTTTTAAATCTTTCAAACCGATTACAAATTAAACAATAATTAAAAAATACGTAAAATGTATCAATTCGAAATAATTGTACGGTCAGAATTGAATAATTTTATTTTTCAAACTGCTGAGATTTAACTATTTGAAATTGAAGCCTTAAAAATTAGTAAATTTTAACGTTCAAAATTAAACTATTTCAGCTTCGGACCGTTCGAAATAAATGAAACAATTTGAAACTTTAAGTGCAAATACATATATACAATAATTTCGAATAAATAATTTATTATAAAACAAAAAATAAAGAATAATTGTTATAATTTCGTAATTATACAGTTTAAAAAGTAAACCATTTTAAACAGAAATTTGAAGTTGAATAAAATTAAACAATCTATGCCGAACCTGTATAATCCCTGGTGGAAAACACTTTTACAAGAAAGTACAACATTTATACAACTGTAATTTTTTGTTAAAACATGTACTTTTTTGTAAAAAAATGTGAAAAATGTAGCAAAAAAATACATGCTGATTTTTTCTTGTATTTCCTTGTAGAAAAGTAAAACAATTAACAACAAAGTATAAGTTTCTGCAATTCGAAAATTTGTATAACTTTTTATTAACTTCTAACTCTACGTAAATTATTGCAGAAAATTACAAATCTTTACAAAAAAATACAAGATTTCATGAAAGTTGAAATATTGGGTAACTGTAATTAAAATTATGTTGTAAATACCTGTATTTTATTGTAGAAATGTACAAATTTGAACAAAAAAATATACAGATTAAAAGAAATATATTATATTATAAGTTTCTACAAGAAACTACAATTTTTAAAACACATGACACTTTTACCAAGAACTTTTGCTATTATAATGAATCACAGATCATCACTGTTGCATTAATAATGAAAGTAATGGATTTTATTAAATTATATAAGATCAATCGTCAGAAACGGACCTAATTTTAGTTCCGAATCGGATCAAGAGTGGTTATCTTTAAAATAATATCAAACTTATTAAAAATCCAAAATTTTAAAGATTTAAAAATAAAATTTTGAAGCTTTTTAAGGATCTTTAAAGGTTTTAAGAAAATAAAAAAAATTTCTTAAGATTGCTGGGGAAATTTTAAAGTAATTTTTTATTTTGAAAGCGTAATGTTAAGAGAATATTTAAAAAAATAAAAAATTTGATTAATAAATAACAATTGAACAATTATTAATTTGGAAAAAATTCGAGAAAAGATTCCAAAATAATTTAAAACTTGAAAAGATATCAAAACAAAATGTAGATTTTTGAAGATTTCGAACAAAAAATTTAGAAGCCCTTTAAGAATTTTGAAAGGTTTCAAAAGAATACAAATTTTTCATCAAAATTCTTAGAAAAATTAAAAATGATTTTTCAACATTAATTTCAAAAGAATATTTAAAAAGATTTCCAAATTTTTCAAAAAAGAACGTCTTCCACGTTCTTTTTTGCAGGATTTTCGAAAAATTGTAAGAAAAATTCGAGTTGCAAGATAATAGCAACATTTTCATTAGATTCCTGGAAAATTTTTTAATGATTTTTCTGTTAAACAAATTTTTAAGAGAATATTTAAAAAGATTTCAGAACAAATTTTGATGCATAAATTAATGTGTCTAGCTTAAAATTGATTAAAATGATTTGATTTTGATATTTATAAATTTTTTTATTCATTCTTCAATTTATAGCATTGAAAATGATAGCGTGGATTTCTTTTGTTTTGAAATATTTGAAATATACAATGTACAAAAGTTAAAAATTCTAAATTTTGCAATTTAACGGTTTTCAATGACAACATTTGCAATTGAAAAGTGTTAAAAGCTTCCATTTTATACGCGTAAATTATTGATCATTTGAATTATAAAATTTTTAAGCTTTAATTTAAAAAGTTTAAAATTCAAAAGTATTTCACTTTGAGTGTTTTAATTTGCAGTTAAGTTTTTATAACTTTAAATGAAAAAAATCTTATTTCAAGAGTTCGAATCTTTAATTTCAATGACCGGGTTCAATTCTTTCTCAATTGTTCAATTTTTATTTGTAGGAAAAAAGTTGTTCTTTTTCGGCCTGGGATGACAAATATTGAGAACATTGCAATGACATAATTTTAAATGACGCATGTGGTGTCCAATCGATTGCTATATATTTGAAGGAAAAAAAACTTTAAACGTAAGGATTTGTTGTTTAATAACGATTATTCATTATTATCATTTAATACTCTACCATTCCTTTAAAGTTTAAACATAGAAACTTTTTTGTATTATCTATCGTGTATACATCTCAATTTAAAATTATCTCATTGCAATATCCTAAATATTTATCATCAAAGGTAGAAAAATAACATATTTTTGACTGGAAAACCTGTAAATTCTCGTAGTTGGACTTTTTTATAAATTCTTGTAGGAAATTAAATTACTATAAAATACAGCAATATACAAAAAAAGTACAAAATTCGTTCGAATAAAAGAAAAAAAGTTGTACTTTCCTGTGGTTTTTCTTTTAATTTATTGCATTTATTTGTAGATTCCCGTAAAATTGTCACAAAAGTTGAAAAATGTTTGAATAGCAATCGTGACAAAATGGATATTATTATGTAATGAGCGTACAATTTATTGAAAATAAAAACGGTAAAGTTTGGTTAAACTTTTGTTTTATGATTTGTTTTAAAGTATACTTTTTGCGTAAGCTCCGCGTTTGGAATATTCTAAAAGGGATTAATTATTATAACGGTATACATGAAAATCAGGAAATAATATTTAGTCATTAATAAATAAAATACGGATAAAGAAACCATCTTCGATTAGTTATGAACAATTTAAAATTAAAATAAAATGTGTAAAACAATTTCAAATTGGCGAGAGTTGAAAATTAAACAATTTCAATTGGAATCATTGATAGTTTGGAATTGATTTGGAAGTATCTACATTCTAAAATGTACAATTTTAAGCTAGAAGCATTCAAATGAAATTTATATAATAATATTTTAGTATTTATACCAATTTACTTCAATAGTTTACTTGAATTACGATTGAGTTCACATGTATTATATTAAAATGAAATTACAAATTTTTAGTTTTTGATTTCATAAATCATTGGTGAGATTTTGGGTTCAACAATAAATGGACCTACGTAACTTTTGTTTATTTATTTCGCTTTATTTTCTGCTTTATTTGAAATTATTTGATCTCTACGTAGTACTTTCTCTCCTACCTCAAAACTAAACGCCTTAAAAATTATAAAATTCAAATCTAAATGGACTTTTTCATTTTCAGATCTGCGTTACTCTGTGAAATGGAACGAAGGCTAAAAGATTTGGATCCAGAATCGAGTAACTCGAACGCTGGAGCACTCGTCTTACGTCGATCATTGCCTTAATTATACTAGAAAAATGGAGAGAAATATGAAATGGGGATGAAGCTAAGTCCCAAATCGTTGACTGAAGAAGCGCCTCTTTGGAAAGAATAGAATTAACTATACATAATAGAAGCTTTTTCAAGGATTTGTCCAAGAGGTGCAGCATATTGAGAAGTTATTTTTTGTACGGTATTTTATGAAATAGGGTCCCTATTTACAATAGTAGAATTTACATATACATACAAGATTGTAAGAGATGAAGAGCAGGAATTATTAAAAACTTGTACTAGATTCCTGTATGATGTTTTCACTCTCGAGTCCTTCAGTTTGACTTTTAACTGGGGGATGCAAATCCGTAACCATTCTTTGTCTCCTTGTATCATTCATAACTTCTTCTGTTCTGTCTATGTTATAATCTGCTACCTTGCTGAATCCAGAAAATTTAACTACACGGGCGTGATCTATGTCCAATATTTCTGCATATTTTTTTACTGAAAAATATGGAAAACTTAAGAATGTTTTAATTTTCAAATGGTTGTTGGAGCGAAGAAATGTTTTAAAAGCTTTCGAATTTATAAATGTTGCTGGAAAACCTTTCTACATACTTGAAACTTTTTAAGAGCATTAGGAAATATGTAATGGTTCATTCAATTTTTTTGTGAGTAGTTTAAATTTTATATACATTTCTAGGCACCAAATAAGGATTTCTTGATAAATAGATGAGTACCTTTTTCTGGGCCCTCCGGAACAGACTTTCTCCAAGTTAAATACATTAGAAATGATACAAAATTCCATCCTAAAAATACGTAGGTCAAGGTTAAAGTATTAAGCGCCTTTCTTGCCCTATTTTGAGGAATAGGTTTCATTTTTCTTCTCAGTATCGGTTTTAACCAATTCAATCCAAACATCCTGAAACACACATTTGTTTTCATACATTGAACGTAACCAATTTATTTTCGATGAAATCTAATGCAAATTTGAATTCAGACAACATTTCACAAACAAAGAAAACTTCATTTTTTTTCCTTGCAATAATTGTGCTGAAGTTATTTTCATGAGAACGTTTTCTATATAAATATTTCTGTATAAAAAAGATGAAAATAAGAATATAAATATTTAATTATTTTTATTTTCAATAGAATTCAAGATAGAAACTATTATTCACAAAAATAATACACATCCAATAATAATTGTAGAATTTCCAAAAGTTATTGAAGTACAAGGAAAAAGTATTTTTATACCGAATAATAACTTTTATAATTTTTTTGCGAATTAACGTAAAGGAATAAACAAGTTTTCCAATAATTAAAAAATTCTTGTTTTCTCGTAAAATCTTTATTTGTTTGGCATCTTGTGAATATGAAGGTAAGCTTATAAAAACGGTGAATAAAATATAAGATTAAATCACACTAATCGTATATATCCAGAGCTTTCTAAGTTTACAACTTCTTTTTAAAATTAATTTTTTTTTTTATTTGAAAAACAAATTGTAGAAAAATTAAAGCTATAGATTGTAGAATATCAGATTCGTGTACAATTTTTTACAATTTTAAAATAGAACGAGAAAGCTTAATCTTTTAGTTAGAAAGCGCTCTGAAGATTTAGATTTGAAAATTTGATTGAACATTAAATTTTTTAATGTTTGAAATACAAAGTTTAGATTGCAATCCTAAAATTTAAATATAAAAATATAAAAGCGATACCAATTTGACTGGAAAAATGTTAGAATTATTGATATTGAAGATATAAAAAACCTATAAGGGGTCGTCCATAAACTGCGTTACCAATTTTATACTATTTCCCCCCCCCCCCCATTATATCAAAACATAGGAAAGAGGGTGATTTTTCGCGAAAATAGGGTAATAATGGAGGAATAAATTCTTTCAAATAAAATTGACATAAATACCATATTAAATGCAATAAGAAACAATTTAAATTCCTAAGATTACAAGTCGAAATATATATTGAATTTTCAACAAAAAAGATTAATTTTCTAACAACAAAAAAAACGAATTTTCAACAAAAAAGTTAAATTTTAAACCAGAGGTGAATCTTAAAAAAATTTGAAATTTTAAGAAACTAGTTCAACTTTCAACCAAGTAATTGAATTTTTAACTAAAAAGATATGCATTTTTGACCAAATAGTTAAATTTTCAACCAAAAAGATGAATTTTCCAGCAAGAAGATTAATGTTCTACCAAAAAAAAAACGAATTTTTAACAAAACACATCAATTTTCAACAAAATTATTGAATTTTAAAGCCAAAAGGACGAATTATCCACAAAGCGGTTGAATTTTCAACCAAAATTTTGAATTCTTAATCAAAC
>CAKNYM010053237.1:627953-723710 GCA_932195095.1 Andricus curvator
TTTTTAATAAAAAAAGACTGAATTTTCAACTAAGAAGATTAATTTGCGACCAAGAAAGACGAATTTAAAAAAAATACATGAATTTTCAACTAGAAAAGATAAATTTTTAATAAAAAAAATCAATTTTCAATAAAGAATATCAAATTTCAACCAACAATGGAATAGTAACATTGTTAGTTGAAAAAATTAATTCGTAATCAAAAAACAAATCAAATTTTCAAACAAAATAGTTACATTTTCAAGAAGAGATGAATTTTCAACTAAAATTATGAATTTTGAACAAAAGACTTCAACCCAAAAGATGATTTTTAACCCAGAAGATTAATTTTACAAAAATGGAATAGTTAAATTTTCAACCAAGGAAATGAATTAACGGCCAAAAAAATTAATTTTTAACAACAGATCAACCTAAAAGATGATTTTTAAACCCAGAAAATTAATTTTATAAAAACGGAATAGTTATATTTTCCACCAAGGAAATGAATCTGCAACAACAAAATTAATTTCCAACAGAAGAGTTTAAGCCAAAAGATGATTTTTTAACCCGGAAGATTAATTTTCTATAATGAAATAGTTAAATTTTCAACCAAGTAATTGAATTTTTAACTAAAAAAATATGCATTTTTGACCAAATCGTTAAATTTTCAACCAAAAAGATGAATTTTCCAGCAAGAAGATTAATGTTCTACCAAAAAACACGAATTTTTAACAAAATACATCAATTTTCAACAAAATTATTGAATTTTAAAGCCAAAAGGACGAATTATCTACAAAGCGGTTGAATTTTCAACCAAAATTTTGAATTCTTAATCAAACCAGATTAATTTGACCCAAACAGTTGTATTTTTAATAAAAAAAGACTGAATTTTCAACTAAGAAGATTAATTTGCAACCAAGAAAGACGAATTTCAAACAAAATACATGAATTTTCAACTAGAAAAGATACATTTTTAATAAAAAAAAAATCAATTTTCAATAAAGAATATCAAATATCAATCAACCAAGGAAGTGAATTAAAAAAAATATGAATTTTTAACCAACTAGTTCAACTTTCAAACAAGTAGTTGAATATTCAACTAAAAAAATATGAATTTTCCAGGAAGAAGATTAATGTTCTACCAAAAAAAAACACGAATTTTCAACAAAATTGCTGAATTTTAAAGGAAAAAGGCGAATTATCTACCAAACGGTTGAACTGTCAACACGAAAATATGATTTTTTAAGAAAAAGTTTATTTTTTATACGAGAAAGTTAAATTTTCATAAAAATAGTTTAATTTTTAACCAAATAGTCAGATTTAAACAAAAAATATGAATTTATATCGAAAAAGTCCATTTTCAACAGAATAGTTTAATTTTTAATGAAATTATCACGCCTACCCCGAAAGGGAAATGGCTTAATGGTATAATAATAATAAAAAAAATAATTGAATTCTTAACCAAACGAGATTAATTTAGACCCAAACAGTTGCATTTTTAGTCAAAAGGAATGAATTTTCAACCAAAGAGATGAATTTTCAACTAAAATGATGAATCTTAAAAAAAAAGAATTTTCAACAAAAGACTTCAACCAAAAAGATGATTTTTTAACCCAGAAGATTAATTTTCTATAATGAAATAGTTAAAGTTTCAACCAAGGAGGCGAATTAAAAAAAAATCAATTTTTAACAAACTAGTTCAACTTTCAACCAAGCAGTTGTATTTTCAACTAAAAAAAGATGAATTTTCCATCAGGAAGATTAATTTTCTACCAAAAAACACGAATTTTCAACAAAGTTTTTGAATTTCAAAGCCAAAAAGACGAATTACCTACAAATCGATTGAATTGTCAACCCAAAAATATGATTTTTTAAGAAAAAAGTTTATTTTTTATTCGAAAAATTTAAATTTTCATAAAAACAGTTTTATTTTTAACCAAATAGTTAAATATAAACCAAAAATATGAATTTTCATGAAAAAAGTTAATTTTCAACCGAATAGTTTAGTTTTCAATAAAATTGTTGAAGTCTTAACCAAATGAGATTAATTTAGACCCAAACAGTTGCATTTTTAATCAAAAAGAATGAATTTTCAACCAAAAAGATGAATTTTCGACCAAAAATGGAATAGTTAAATTGTTAGTTAAAAAAATTAATTCTCAATCAAGAAAAAAACTAATTTTCAACAGAATAGTTACATTTTTAACCCAGAAGATTAATTTTCTATAATGAAATAGTTAAATTTTCAACCAAGGAGGTGAATTAAAAAAAATATCAATTTTTAAAAAACTAGTTCAACTTTCAACCAAGCAGTTGTATTTTCAACTAAAAAAAGATGAATTTTCCAGCAGGAAGATTAATTTTCTACCAAAAAACACGAATTATCAACAAAGTTTTTGAATTTCAAAGCCAAAAAGACGAATTACCTATGTACAAATCGATTGAATTGTCAACCCAAAAATATGATTTTTTAAGAAAAAAGTTTATTTTTTATACGACAAAGTTAAATTTTCATAAAAATAGTTTAATTTTTAACCAAATAAAATATAAACCAAAAATATGAATTTTCATCAAAAAAGTTAATTGTCAACCGAATAGTTTAGTTTTCAATAAAATTGTTGAATTCTTAAACAAATGAGATTAATTTAGACCCAAACAGTTGCATTTTTAATGAAAAAGAATTAATTTTCAACCAAAAAGATGAATTTTCGACCAAAAATGGAATAGTTAAATTGTTAGTTAAAAAAATTAATTCCCAACCAAGAACAAAACTAATTTTCAACAGAATAGTTACATTTTCAACAAAAGAGATGAATTTTCAACTAAAGTAATGAATCTTAAAGATATAAATGTTCAACAAAAGACTTCAATCCAAAAGATGACTTTTTAACACAGAAGATTGTTTTTCTAAAAATGGAAAGTTACATTTTCAACCAAGGAAATGAATCTACAACCAAAAAACGGAATTTTCAAAGAAGTAGTTGAACTTTCAACCAAGCAGCTCTGACCAAAGATGACTTTTTAACAAAATAGTTGCATTTTCAACAAAAAATTAAAATTTTCAATTCAAAATTTTCAACTTTTTTTTTGGGTCCTATTAATTTAGTTCACATTTAAGCGAAAAAACGAGAAAAAGGGTAAGTTTCTTAAAAACTAAAAAAAAAACTAAATGGTAGTTTTTAAGCGTGACCCCTTCCCCCTTCAAATTGATAACGTAGTTTATGGACGGCCCCTAAATTATATACAATATAATCATTCGAAATTTAAATTTAGAAAAAAAATTGTGTTGGAATTTAAAAATTTCGTAATAAAAATAAAGTGTTTAAAAATGTGTACTTTTAAAGACTATCAAATTTCAAAATTGCTAAAAAAAACATGTATAACTATACTTTTAAAGCACTCCAAATAATCATTATGATAAATAAATAATAAATTAAGTTAATAATAATTATAATTAATACTTATAAACATAATATTTGAAACACTTTCCCAAAGTTTATGCGATGAAAACCTAAAATGGCGCTATATAAAATGATGTGTAACAAAGGTAAGAAATAATAATTATTTTAAAAAAATGTATATTAATTATTTAACCTTAAAAAAATCCTCAAAAAATAAGGATTCATTCGAAATTACAAAACCTAACCTAACATTTATTTGCAGGCACTAAACCATTAAACGCTTTAAAAAAGGCTGATTAACAATTGAGTATTATTGTAAATATTTATACAATAGATATGAGTATAAAATGAGTTATAGTAAGTTCCAAATATAAATAAGGAACTACTCTACGAATAAAAGTTACTTATATAGTTCAAACTTTAACCAAAACACGTAAAATCGTATATTTGTTTTAACATACAGTGATATAAAGCATGAAAAAAATCTATACAGTACCTTAAAGTTTTATTTAACACTGCTTTAAACAACACTTGAACTTAAAAATTAAATTTGCAATAAAAATGACACTTTTTCAGTAGCAGACGAATTTTTGGAAAATGTTCATGGTCGTGTCGTCAATCTTCTTCAGGGCTGTCCAGGATCTCTAGGTACCCTAGGCACATATTTAAATTTAAAAACATCAATGTTAGTGTTATTTCAAAGTGTACATATACTTTTTTTATTTAACATTTGAGTCAAATAAATAAACTCAAAAACGAAAAGCTCAGTTTCAATAATATTTACAAATTTTGGTTTCTAAATTTTTTCAAAAGTAGCACTTTTTAAGACTAATAAAAAATGTATTTTTTTTATGTTACTAAAGTAACTGAACATTTCAGACCAAGTTGAAATTGTTCAATTAGATCAAGTTATATATATATATATATATATATATATATATATACAGATGACACCTGGGGTGACTAAAAAAAATGATACGCTCCTTCATGCTTGCGAAAAACCAGCAAAAAACCAGATTGTGATTCGCTGGCCGCGCGACACTAATACGGTATCGCCAACTGAATAAAACTACAGAATCTCTTATTTTTAACAAATTTAATCTTTTCTCCATAAAAAAGTTATTTTCTACATTTATATTCCTTTAGATCTTTCTGTAATTAATATTATTGCAAAATAATAATCTTTTTCTCATCTAACAATATAATTTCAACCAGTTTTGTTTATAAACCACTTTTCTAGAATTAATTTGTCTACATTCTATTATTATGATTTCCATCAATATATCAAATTTTCACCATAATAAAAATTATTTGCATCTTAATGCAAAATATTAAAACATATTTAAATAATCTAGGTAATAAAAATTACCTCAAAACCAATATCCCTATTTGAATCAAAATACAATAATGGCGAATAAAATTAATAAAAAATAAAATAATAAATTTCGTGAGTTTCGATCAGGAAGTTTCGTTTGGATTAGGTTGGCAGGGCCGTACTCATCCCCCTCAGCATCTCGGCAAGAAAAGGTGGAACGTGAAAGAGAGGAGGGGGTCCCGGCAATCGAATAAAAGGGGGAAGGAGGTGCGATTTCGCGCGTTGACCAGATTCTAAAATTCTCGACGATTTTCTCATCGTCCAGGATCGCCGAACAGGTCAAAATTCAGCCAGAGACTCCTTCCGTCCGTGTTTGACGAAATGTCCGTCATGGGAAAGGTAAGGGATTATTATAATTACTAACATTCGAGACTTGTCGCGAATTTCTGGCCCATCAACCCCTTGGCTCGCTCGCATTGCTCCGCACGGTGTCCCATTCCACTCTATTAAATATAACTTTATTGGCTTTCTAATTAATATGCGGTCTTTCGACATTCTGGACAGTTGTTTACGTCTTTCGTTGAAAAATTCCACTTACAATTCCGGTTTTCTCATATATATCTTCAATCTTGAGTTGAGTTTGTGATGAGTTTCTTCGCGGCGCCGTCACCCACACAAACCCGGCACGGCAAACAGGCATGCAGATATGATTTTCGGTGTATCGACTTTAGGGGTTCGAACACCCCGAATCGCCCCGTCAATTTTGGTCCAGAATTCAAAGTTTCTAAGATTTTTGGATATTATTGATGTTTTTTGGTTGTTACTTGATATTTAAGGGCTACAGCGAATATTTTGGAGGGGATTTATAGTGCACTTTTTGGGGGGTTAATATTTTAACCTACAAATTTTTAGAGACGAATATGATAAGATTTTTTTTCAAGGGGTAGTTTTTTTGACAGCGTTTGCCGGTATAAACATTAAACACTCGATCCACTCGATAAAGGGTGTATACTGTATAGGATGTATCTGTCATATGCCAGAGGATGCTAAATTTTGTAGAATTAAATTTTTTTTCCTCATACAGCATTTTTACGATAAAGTACAACATTTCTACAAAACAATAGTTTTTTGTTGAAACCTGCACTTTTTCGTAAAAAATGTGCATAACAAAAAAAAACACAGTTAAATATAAATAGCTAATTTTGTCTTGTATTTTCTTGTAGAAAAGTAAAAAAAATTAACAATAAAGTATAAGTTTCTACAATTCAAAGTTTTTATAACTTTTCAAAATATTTTTTTTACTTTGTTGTAAAAATCTACAAGGTATTTTACAGAAAAGTACCAGGTTTTACATTTTTAATGTTGGTGTTTAACGCCATAAAAACACTTTTAATTCTACGTAAGTTATTGTAGAAAATTACAAATCTTTGCAAAAAATACAAGATTGCACCAAAGTTGAAATGTTGGGAAACTGTACTTAAAATTATTTTGTAAATACTGGTATATTTTCTTGTAGAAATGTACAAATTTAAACAAAATATATATTTTTACAAGCAATACTTTTAGAATCCGCATCAACGTTTCAACTTGTTCTTTACTGTCAATTTCTGTAGGATATGTAATATACAGGGTGTTTTTTTTTAACTTGAGACATCGAAATATCTCAAAAAATACGCATCCTATGAAAAAATATCCGCAATAAAAACTTTTTATTTTCGAGGGGGAAAAGCGACTTTAAAAAATGTACCCCCCCCCCCCCCAGAAGGGAGTCGAAAAATCGAAAAAAAAATCGCGAATCGAAAAAAGATTTTCGAATAAAACTTACGTATTTCATAAAGGAGAATTTGAATCTGTGATAAAAAATTGGGGTTCCCATTTGAAGTTACAAAATTTTCTGCCTCCTACGGGGGGGGGGGGTACATTTTTTCAAAGTCACTTTTCCCCCTCGAAAATAAAAAGTTTTTATTACGGATATTTTTTTCATAGGATGCGTATTTTTTGAGATATTTCGATGTCTCAAGTTGAAAAAAAACACCCAGTATAAGTTTCTACAAGAAACTACAATTCCTTTAAAATATTACACTTTTACCGAGAACTTTTGCTATTATAGTAAATCACAGATCAAGCAGCAATTTCAGTTATGCAACATTTTTTTTTAAGAAGTGTCTCGTCCCGAAATTCGGGATGACTAGTGCAATATTCTTCATAAGCTTGGCTAGTCGTCCTGAATTTTCGGTACAACTAGTGCATCCCCTTTTCCAACTGCCCCAATTTTTCGGGACGACTAGACACAGCCTTTTTTTAAATACAATTTTACCTAGATATCCACATCTATCGAACGTTATTTAAATCAGAGATGTTATTCATTTTGCAAAATAATTTTATGTAAATTTATTCAGACATGGAAATAAATTTTAATGAAAAAAAACATATTTAAAAGTGTGTATAAGTTTATTTTGCAAGATATTAACATTCAGTGACACAGTCATCACTGTTGCATTAATAATAAAACCGATGGATTTTATTAAATTATTTTATATCAATTGTTAGAAACACACTTAACTTCAGTTCCGTATCAGATCAAGAGTGGTTATATTTAAAAAAATATCAAAACTTATTAAAAATCCGAAAATTTTGAAGATTTCAAAATAAACTTTTGAAGCCTTTTAAAGATCTTTAAAGGTTTTAAGAGAATACAAATTTTTCTTAAGATTACTGGACAAATTTTTAATGATTTTTTATTTTGAAAAATTAATGTTAAGAGAATATTTAAAAATAAAAAAAAATAAAATAAGTTGATTAATAAATAACAATTGAACAATTATTTTGGAAAAAATTCGAGGAAGTTTAAGATATATCTAGAAGTTTTGAAAATGTTCCAAAATAATTTAAAACTTGAAAAGATTTCAAGATATTTAAAACGAAATGTAGATTTTTAAAAATTTTGAACCAAAAATTAAGAAGCCTTTCTTCAAGCATTTTGAAAGGTTTCAAAAGAATACAAATTTTTCATCAAAATTCCTAGAAAAATTAAAAAAGGTGTTTTTTTTTAAATTAATTTAAAAAGATTTCCAAAATTTTCAAAAAAGAATGTGGAAGATTTTAAGGAAATTTTTTTAATCTTGCAGGATTTTCGAAAAATTCCAAGAGAACAGCAAAATTTTCATTAGATTCCTGGAAAATTTTTTAATGATTTTTTTAAGCAAATTTTTAAGAGAATATTTAAAAAGATTTCAAAACAAATTGTTGATGTACAAATTAATTTTTCTAGTTTAAAATTGATTAAAATGATATAATTTTGAAAATTTATAAATTTATTAATTCATTCTTTAATTTTGTAGTATTGAAAATGATAGTGTGGATTTCTATTTGTTCAAATCTTTGAACTGTACAATGTATAAAAGTTAAAAGTTTAAAATTTTGCAGTTTAACGGATTTTTATGACCAAATTTTCAACTAAAAAGTGTTAAGCTTCCATTTTATACGCGTAAGTTATTGAGCGTTTGAATTAAAAAAGTTTTAAGCTTTAATTTTAAAAGTTTCAAATTCAAAAGTATTCCACATACTATATGGTGTCCAATCGATTGCCAAATATTTGAAAAAAGACACTTTAAACGTAAGGATTTGTTAGTTAATAGCGATTATTCATTATTGTTTTTTAATATTCTACCATTCCTGTAAAGTTTACATATAGAAGCTTTATTTTTGTAAGCTATCATGTATACATCTTAATTTAAAATTCTTCTAAATATCTGTCATCCTAGGTCGTGAAAAAACAACTTTTTAGCTGCAAAACCTGTAAATTTCTGTAGATTCTTATAGTTGTAAATTCTTGTGGTTGTACTTTTTTGTAAATTCTTGTAGGAAATTAAAACTACAGTAAAATACAGCAATATTCAAAAAAGTACAAAATTCGTCCGAATAATAGAAAAAAGTTATACTTTCCTGTAATTTTGGTTGTAATTTATTGCATTTATTTGTAAATTCCACTAGGGATAATTTTTTTTTAGCTAAGGGGAGGAGGAGGTACACTGGGGTGGTTCTTATTTATACTTGGTGGAATTTTTCAGAATTTCTCTGCCCCCCCCCCCCCCCCCTAGTTTTGTTCGAATGTTCAAAAATAATCTCAAAATTTAAGCGAAATCAAAAGACCATGAAGTTTCCCATTGATTTATTTGATTATTCATTGATAAGTGACTTTAAGCCCCACTCTTATGGGGCCCAAAAGAAAACTCCATGAGTGACAAATTTGAATTTTACGTAATATTACAGTTTATTAACGCTTTTCGAAAGTTTTTTTTATAAATAATAATCAATCGGTAATTTAAGAACACCCACACATCTGTTAACTAATATTTTATTATTTAAACCATTTCTATCTGTTTAAACATTTGTTTTTTCAGGTAAATGGCGAAATGAACGTATTTTCTAGACGTTATCGGCTGTTTAATCAATAATAACAATAACATAATTCGTTGCAATAATTTTACAATTAATTAAATAATGCGTACAAATAAAACATAAGAGTGGCTTAAAGTCTCTTATCCACAAAATTTATGATTGATTCTTATTCGTTAACGAATTCTGAACAGGAGTATAGCCTGTATAAAGCCAGGAGAGAAATATTACACCGCAATATTTAAAATTCTGCAATTTTAAACGGTGAAAATGACAGTGATTTTTTTTTACAGAAATCACATTTTTTAGGGAAAAAATCTGTTCAGTCGTTTTGAATGTCACTTGATACTACATGATATGATACTTATTGATAATATATTTATCGTCTTTAAAATTTCCATAATTTTAATTTAAAATTATAGTTTTGAATGCGCAATTTTAAAACAGTTTAATCTTTGAGACCTTAAAACTAAAGTTTTTTTCCTAAATTAATTTTTAAATTAATTTTTGGAGGTTTCGAATATTCAAACTTCATAATATTGTAGTTTCAAATTCAAATATTCAAAATTTCAGGACAGTTCCGCTATTAAATACATATTTCAAAATTTCATATCAAAGGCCTTGATATTCAGTTTTTAATTTAATAACTTTATATGTAAATATAAAGCAATTTCGAATTGAAAAGTTTAAAATGGTACAATTTTAAAGTTGGAATCATATTACAGCAATCTTGTTTTGTATTCTTTTTAAAAAAATTTTATTTTCAATGTAATATCTTAAAATTATCCGATTTTTAGTTGAACATTTAAATAAATAATAATTCATTTCAAGTTGAAAAATATTTGAAAAATGTCAAGAATGAATAATAATTCTAAAGGAAGTGTTAAAAATTTAAACTATCTAAACTATTCTATCTATAATTAAAATTGAACTATCTGAAATTGGTACATCAGTAATTAAATAATTTCGGTAATTTTAAGTGGTTACAATTTTAAAGTTCTGAATTTCCATGCAGAACGCTAAATTTGTAATTTTTCCCTTTCATAGGTTTTAATTTTGCAATTAAAATTTAATTGGTTGAATTTTGGAAAGTATAATTAGCAATTTATAAATTATTAACTTTTAAGCGATTTAAATTTACTTCAAATAATTGGTTTGAGTATAAAATAGTTTTAATATCACAATGTTTGGCGATTCAAATTTTTTCGGTTTTAAATGAAGTTTGCATTCGTTTATGTTTCAACGTTGCGGAGTAGAAATTTTTCATTTTTAATGTTTCCAGTTTTAAATTACTATTTATTTAGAAACTTTTTTTAAGAATAATAATTCAATTCATTTTTTGATGTTAGAAAGATTTTTCTAATCAGCTTTAATGTTAAATTATAATTTTGTCGTATTATAAGAATTTAAAATTCTAGAATTTCAGAAGCTTTAACTTTGAAAGATTCTCCAATTTTAATCGCTTTAAATGTAAAATTGTTCAAATGCAAAAGTTTTCAATTTTTAATTATTTAATTTTGAACGCTTTTAATTCTAAATAATACAATTTTAATTCCTTTGAATTTAAAATGTTCCAATTTTCAAAATTCGAATCTTAAAATATTCAACTTGTAATGTTTTAACATTGTCCTATTTTCGAAATTTTAATCTGAAATCATTCAATTTCGTGATTCTTCAATTAAAAATAAAATTGTTTAATTTTTAGCGCTTCGATTTAGAAATTATACAATTCAACTCCTTTTTCTTATTAAATTGTCCAAAATCGTTCAGTATATATATATATTTTTTTAATTTCAGACGCTTTTAATTCAAAATTATTAATTATTGTTTCAAAAATGTTTAAAACATAAAATATTTAAAAATTGGTTTAAGAATGGATTTTTAAATTGTTTATATTTTTCATGTTAGGAAATAAAAATCCAGAGACGTGAACGCGTCTGTATTTTCCTTTATTAGACACAAAAATTTCCTTATCCTATTTATGATATTATTCAAAGTCAATAGATTTCTTACAGAAAGGTTTGCTTATCGACTTCCACAATATTGATCATATATGTGAAAAAACTTTGGCTTTCGCAAAGAGAGTATATTTTTTTCTAAACCGGGAGAAATCACGAATATTTACCGGGAGAGCCGGGAGACCAAAATTTTAAAAATAGTGGCGACGACAATTTTAGTAACGTTCGTAATTAGTTGATTTATTCTATGTTTTTTTTTGTTGAAAAAATTGAATTAGAAAAAGTTAATTATTCGGGCATATGTCGACGGAAAAATTCGTTTTTTTCAATGTCAGTCCTTCTAATTGCAAACTTCACGATAACTTCAGCAACATTAATAATAATTAGTTAATTAATTTCATGGTTTTTAAAAACAAATATAATTTATTATTCGGGCATTTGTCGACGGAAAAATTAGTTTTTTTCTCAATGTCAGTCCTTTAGTTTGGAACTCCATGATAATTTCAGCAACATTCATGATTAATTGATACATTGTATGTTTTTTTAACACATTAATTAAGAAGTTCATTTTAAATTAAAACGAATTGCTGAAATTATCTTATATTATTATTATTATTATTATAATTATGAAGTTAAAGGACTGATAATTAAAATAAGGACTGACATTGAAATGGACGAGTTTTTCCGTCAATAGATGCCCAAATAATGCATTTTTTATTAAATTTTTTTTAAGAATCATAAAATTTATCAACTTATTATGGATATTGCTGAAATTGTTATGAAGTTCCCATTTAAAAAGACTGGCATTGAAAACAAACAAAACAAAATTTCCGTCGGCAAATGCCCTAATAATGCATTTGTTTATTAAATTTGTTTTTAAACAATCATAAAAGTTATCAAATTATTATGGATTTTGCTAAAATTATCATAAAGTTCCTAATTAAAAGAACTGACATCGAAAAAAAACGATTTTTTCTGCCGACAAATGCCTAATAATTGTGATTTCAAAATTTTTCAAAAATGCTTTGGGCAATATATATATACCATTAAGCTATTTCCCTTTCAGGGTAAGC
Organism: Andricus curvator; assembly: GCA_932195095.1. Taxonomy (NCBI): domain Eukaryota; kingdom Metazoa; phylum Arthropoda; class Insecta; order Hymenoptera; family Cynipidae; genus Andricus; species Andricus curvator. Next base: position 640,076 of record CAKNYM010053237.1, read on the forward strand.
GTGACACTACCCGATTCGAGTAGTGTTTCTAGGTTAGTTTCTTGTAGTAAATAACTACAAGTGTGGGCTCACCACACCCACGATGTGCCAACAGCACTCAGTTTTCTCGAATGGTCACCCATCCAAGCACTAACCGCGCCCAACGCTGCTTAACTTCAGTGATCTGACGAGAACTGGTTTTTTCAGCGTGGTATGGCTGTTGGCAATTCACGAAATATCGAAACTAATATTGAAACGTTTATAATTGAATAATGAATAACTTAATTAGCACCATTCCAAAGTCGAGCTTCGAAAATGTTCCCAAGTAAATGATTTTTAATAAAAAGTGTTAGAAATTCAAGCATTTTATGTTGACACTTTGTACATTAGTCGATTACAAATTAAAAATGGAAAACCTTGAGAATCGAATAATTCCAAATTCAAATACTAAAAATTTTACAATTTCAAACTGAAAGCCGTTTTAGGTATCCTTGAGCAATTTTAAATTATAAGCGTGAGGAATTGAATAATTTGAAAGTATTTTAAATACGAATGCTATGCAAACTGTTTTTTTAACTCGCATATCACACTATAAATGCATGTACGTATACAATTTTTTTTAAACAAAAAACGATGCACGTTTTCGATGCATTTTTACATTATCATCCTAATGAGAAGGTATTAGTTTTAAGTAAAATTGTACATCGTCATATTTCATCAAATATCCACGTTTTAAGACCCCCTGAGTGAGAAAAACACATGGTTTTTGTTTTAATCGTGAAAAATGTTATTAAAAATATAAACTTCCCTTCTCATACAAAAAAATATTCAATAGAAAAATTGGTTCATCTCAAGTAGCTCTACTTTGCTTAAAAACATTTTTCGATAAGGCGCACGGTTTCCTTTTTAATCGTGAAAAATACCATTACAAATAAAAAAATCCATTTTCCAGCTAAATTATACAAGATACGAACGAATGTTAACAAGGAAAATTGTTTATCCCAAAAAGATCTTTAAAGTTTCTTCAGACTATTTGTTGATAATTGATGATGTTGATGATTGATTGATATTCACAAAATGCGTGATGACAAAGTTAATTGAAAGTAAATTTTTTCAGCCGGTTCTCTACTCCTATTGGCGGAGTTCTTGTTCGTGGAGGGTGCGAATTGGTAATTATCTTTTCCCCTTCTATTAAAAGTAAATAAATACTCACGTTCTTAAAATCATCTTATGCGTGACCTTTTATTCTCTATTCAATTTGCACTAATTGCAGAAATATTATTTCTTCTCGAGTCTTCTTCGAATTCCTTCCTTTTTGTATATTGTTGACTTTTTCTTGCACTTGAAATTAAGTAACAACAAAAATGTGTGTGTGTTTATGTATTTAACTAGATATAAGTTGAACTTCAATAATTATAAAATTAAAACAATCTTTCTTCTTTTTCCAGCATTGAATTTGAAAGAAATACCCTATGATATAAAACCCATAAGTTTAGTAAAGAGTGGTGGAGAACAACATAGCAACGAATTTCGAGAAATAAATCCTATGGAGCAGGTACCTGCCCTTCACATCGACAATCACACATTAATTGAATCTGTAAGTTAATTGAGTATTTAAGTTTTGTATTTTTGTTTGCTAACAATTTTCAAACAAAATATGTTGAATTTCAAATTTGTTAGCTTGTAAATTGTGATTTGTAAGCGTTCAAAATATAAATGCATCCAAGAACTAAAAATATTTGAATAGGAAAATATTATTATTATTTAATTAAATTATTAGTATTTTTTATCATGTGAGAAGTTGTAGGCTCCGGAAGCTACGATCATGGTTCTTTAAAAGAAACCAATCCCGACGCAACTGGAACGTGTACGTCATCCGCTTCTGCTCCTTCTGTCCTAGAAGGTAAGCAAGAGCGGGAAATTTACGCGAGAAAACATCGGGCAACACTGTTCCTTGGAGTCAGGTCTCTAGCCGCGGATGATCTTACGCGGCAGACGGGACAGTTGGAGATGAAGTTTCACCTCTGGATACTTTTTTAGAGCTACCAATCTTTGTAGAATGTTATGAGGAACAGTGTTGACGGACCAGATGAAGTGATCCCAGAAGAACAGCCTTTTGCATCCGGTTCGCGATGGAATGAGCCTGACGCTGGCAAGCCGGAATCTTGTTGAGTTGGCTAATAAATGAAGCTTTCATACCTCCAAGACAGCCGATTATGAGAACTACAAGATGGACTTTGAAGCCTTGGTACAGCCTGCTCAGCTCGAAAAGAAGTGCTTGATATTTCGCCCGTTTTTCTTCCTCCTTTGCCGTGATATTACCATCGGCTGGTGCCGAGAATTCAATCACGTAAATGATCTTGTTCTTCAGATCCTGGAGGACAATATCAGGCTTCGTAGCACTGATAAGTTGAGTGGTCGAGAATGAGAAATTCCAGTAGATCTTACACTGATCATTCTCCACAATGGACTCGAGTTCCCCCTGGGCGTATGGCAAGACGGGCAATAGATCAACACCATAGAAGTGCCTCAGATGGTAATATAACACTTTTAGAGCTGCATGGTTCTCTCTATATACCCGTATCGTGCATATTTTGAGCATCCACTGAGAACATTTCCAAGTGTTTCTGGCTCTTGCTTGCACGCTCGGCAGTTGGTATCGCCTACAGGTATATTCATTATGCGCTCGCGGTAAACTAAGGTGTCTATAACGCCATCTTGACAGGCAAAAAGAAATCCCTCAGTCTCCGATTTTAATCCAGCAGACTTGAGAAACATGTTGGACAGACCCATCGAGAGCTCTTCTCTACGTATAATGCCGTAGAATTTACCATGAAGGGGCTTGTCAGCATGTTCTCTTAGTAGAAGCGTATGTTCTGCTTCCTGTACACGACTTTTGAGCACCAAAGGTGTTAGTGATGTTAGGCCATGTGTAGTGTCGCTGGAATCAAATGGGAGGCCAAGCTCTTCTGCGGCACGATATAGAAACGCCGCAGCATTGACGACTTCATGTTGATGTACTAGTCGCATAAGAAAATCTGTGCTACTTAGAACTGAGCAGGCTGTAGCCAGAACCGTTCTGCGATGAAGACACTCTAAGCTCAGCAAGCCTCTACCCCCTTTATCTCGAGGGAGGTATATTCGAGGTACGGAAGATCTAGGCTGATGACTTCGATGGATTGTCATCATCTTGCGTGTGCTTCGGTCAAGTTGCTTCAACTCATCGACGTTCCATTTTACTGCACCAAACGTGTAGAGCAGTATAGGAACGGCCAGCATATTGGTCGCCTGGATCTTATTCTTTCCAGATAATTCGGAAGCCCAAATTTTTCTGAGAATTTGGCGATACCTTTTTCCAAGGGCCGTTTTTAACGCAAGCACATCATGGATTTCCGCTTGCGGTATTCCAAGATATGTATATGTTTCTCCAATACCAAGATGTTGAATGGTATTTCCGCCGATGAGTTGAACATCCTGATCGTGACCCGATGATGTAGTTTCTAGTCTTCCTTGGTGTAGGTGGACGCAGGCACACTTGTCCAGTCCGAAGCTCATGCCAATCGCTTTAGAGTACCTATTTACCGCCTCCACAAGGATGTTAAGGTCCTCTTTCGAGGAAGCAAAGAGTTTAAGGTCGTCCATGTATAAAAGGTGGTTGACCTTATATTCTCTTTTGTTCGGCGGGCCACATAGGTATCCAGAGCTTTTGCCTCGGAGCACAATAGATAGAGGCAAGAGGGAGATGCAGAAAAGTATCGGATTATTATTATTATCAGCCATACCACGCTGAAAACCCCAGTTCTCGTCAGATCACTGAAGTTAAGCAGCGTTGGACGCGGTTAGTACTTGGATGGGTGACCATTCAAGAATACTGAGTGCTGTTGGTACATCGTGGGTGTGGTGAGCCCACACTTGTAGTTATTTATAACTACAAGAAAACTATCTACCTAGAAACAGTACCCGAATCGGGTAGTGTCACGCCTACCCTGAAAGGGAAATGGCTTAATGGTATACATACATTAGTTCCAATCAAATTAATTTAATTAATTTAATTATTATTATGAATTAATGTCTTAGGCTTAAGATGGTTACAGCCCAATATGTCGAAGGCATTTTTGTTAGGGTTGGATTTTAATTTTTGAAATGTCTGCACGGGGTTGTCCTGGTATATATTATCAGTCACGAACGCATTTTTGTAATGCAATCAAGTGATCTGATAAGAGCAATGTGCCTAATTTGACATACTGGGCAAAGACTGGCTTTTACCCCATCATTCACGGACTAGGTTGCAGCCAAGTGCATGATGGGGGGACCTACAACTTAAGGTGGGATCTGAACCACCAGAACCTCAGTAAAGGTACATAAAAAAATTTCCAGAGATACTGGCTCAGGGATCGAACCCTGGACCTCTAACGTGAAGTCCGGACGCCTAACCAACTGCTTTGATTGATTATTATTTATTATTATTATTATTATTATACCATTAGGCCAAATCCCTTTCGGGATAATCTCGGCTCTAACCGGGGATCAGTGAGTTACTATTAAATCCTGTGAAATCCCTAGAAATCATTTGAAATCCCGTACAGTATCTTGAAATTTTTAATATTTTCTGAAATTCGTTAATGTTGCGAACAAAAATATTCAAAAATTCACTGAAATCGTCAAGACCTTTTAAAATTCTTTAAAAATCCATTGAAAGTTTCTAAAACGTTACAAAAATCTTTGAAAATTTCTTCTCAAAGTCTTTTTAAATTGTCAAAAACTATTAAATCCTGTGAAATTTCGTTTAGTTCTTGAAATCTTCAATATTTTTTGAAACTTATTAATGTTAAGAATAAAATTTTTTTAAATTCACTGAAATCGTCAAAATCCATTAAAATTTCTTTAAAATCTATTGAAATTCTCTTCCCAAAGTCTTGTGACATTGTCAAAACTATTAAATCCTGTGAAATCCCTAAAAATCATTTGAAGTCACGTATAGTATCTTGAAATCCCTCAATATTTTCTGAAATTCGTTAATGTCACGAACAAAAATATTCAAAAATTCACTGAAGTCGTCAAAATCTTTTCAGATACCTTGAAAATTCCTTAAAATTGTCTAAAATCCTACAAAAATCTTTAAAAATTTCTTCTCAAAGTTTTTTAAATTGTCAAAAACTATTAAGTCCTGTGAAATGCCTAGAAATCATTTTAAATCCCGTATAGTATCTTGAAATCCCTTAATATTTTCTGAAATTCATTATTGTTACGAATAAAATTTTGTTTAAATTCACTGAAATGGTCAAAATCCTTAAAAATTCCTTAAAAATCTTTTGAATTTTTCTAAAATCCTGCACAAATCTTTGAAAATGTCTTCTTAAAACTTAAAGTCTTGAGATTGTCAAAAGCTATTAGAATCCAGTGAAATTTCTAGAAATCATTTGAAATCCCTTATAGTATCTTGAAGTCTTTAATATTTTCTGAAACTCGTTAATGTTAAGAATAAACATTTTTTTTAAATCACTGAAATATTCAAAATCCTTTCAAATTCCTTAAAAATCCCTTGAAACTTTCTAAAATCTTACAAAATCTTTGAAATTTTTTTTCTCAAAGTCTTTTGAAATTGTCAAAACTATTAAATCCTGTGAAATCCCTAGAATTCGTTAATGTTGAAAACAAACTTTTTTAAAAATTCAGTGAAATCACCAAAATCCCTTGAAATTTTCTAAAATTCTACAAAAATCTTTAAAAATTTTTTCTCAAAGTCTTATGAAATTGTCAAAAACTATTAAATCCTGTGAAATCCCTAGAAATAAATTAAAATCCCGTATATTATCTTGAAATCATTAATATTTTCTGAAATTCGTTAATGTTACGAACAAAAATATTCAAAACTGTAATCGTCCAAATATTTTCTAAAATCCTACAAAAATCTTAGAAAATGTCTTCTCAAAGTCTTTTGAAATTGTCAAAATCTATTAAAATCCTGTGAAATTCCTAGAAATGATTTGAAATCCCGTATAGAATCTTGAAATCTTTAATATTTTCTGAAATTTCTTAAAAATGATAAAAGAAATTGTTAAAAATGATTACAATCGAGTTTGAGTGCATTTCTCACTAAAATTTTAGAGACTGACTTCGGTCGCAGCCTTTTGTAAAAAGCATAATTTAAATATAGAATCTTTTCAACTTCTAGATCATTTTAATTCAAGTTGTAATTGTCTTAAATTCCAAAATTTTTGGGAAGTTAAGTTTTAAAAAAATACTAGAAGGAACGTTTGTATGGCTCTAAATTTTTAGAATTACAAAAAATGCATTTTTGGACATTTTTGCTTGTATTTACAGAAATTTAAGACCATACAAACGTTCATTAGTGCCTTCTATTTAATTTTCCAAATTTTCAATTCGATATCTCAATTCTTGTGGACGTGAGTTTTTGGAAAAAATATGTCGAAAAATTATGTTATGGTTAGTATGACTTGGCCTTAAATTAAAATTGTAAATCTGATAATAATAGAACACATTTTTATTTCAGTTGAACATCCTTCAATATTTGGAAGAAACTAGACCGCATCGCCCTCTCATGCCAGCGGATCCAGTGAAAAGGGCAAGAGTTCGAGAAATCTGCGAAGTGATTGCAAGCGGAATTCAACCCCTTCAAAATCTGGTGGTTCTCATTTACGTTGGGGAAGAACGAAAAAAGGAATGGGCCCAACACTGGATCACTCGAGGATTTACAGGTTTCTATTCAATATTTCAATACCTCCACGTTAAAAGAATTTCTCTTGTAGTGTATGTCTAATCTTTATTATTCATTTCCCCTAGTGGAAAAATTTTTAAAAAGAAAGTTATAAATGAGAAACAATTTAAAAAAACATGCATTTTAAGAATAAGGGGATGGTTAATTTATAGTTACGAAAATAGAATCTTGTAAAGTTTAGATTTTATTTTTTTATACGTATCACACTAACCCGTAATGACGGAAAATCTAAAATCGTCGACACACTACCAAAGCAAATTAAAAATATTTTTTCAGGCCAGTTTTTGCTGATTGAAGAAGCGGATGATTAAATCGAAAGATAATTTTGGCAAAAATTTAAATAAGAATCTTCTCAAATATTTGAAATATCACTAATCAAAGTCAACCTTGTAATTTCGTATCACACTTAACCCTATCGACCTTAAAAAAATTTAATTGTAATATAATTTTAATTGTAATAATTTAAATAATTTTATACAGAAAAAATTTTCATTGTTTAAATTCGGTAATTTTTTAGTTCGGATATTTTATAATTCTGCAATTTTCTGTCGGGAATTTTCAAATTCGGTAATATGTATTATAAACTGGCGGGAATTTCAATTTTCGGGAATTTTCCAATTCGGTAATATTATAAACTGTTCGGAAATGTTCCAATTCGGGAATGTTATTATTCGGACATTTTATTATTCGGTAATTTTATTATTCGGGAATTTTACAGTGTCGGGAATTTTATTTTTCGGGATTTTTCAGTCGTCCCGTGGTTATCTTTAAAATAATATCAAACTTATTAATAATCCAAAATTTTGAAGATTTCGAAATAAAATTTTGAAGCTTTTTAATGATCTTTAAAGGTTTTAAGAAAATAAAAACTTTTCTTGAGATTGCTTGGAAAATTTTGAATGATTTTTTATTTTGAATAATTAATGTTGAGAGAATATTTAAAAAAAAATTTTTAAACAAACAAATTTTGATTAATAAATAATAATTGAACCATTATTAATTTAGCAAAAATTCGAAGAAGTTTAAGATATATTTAAAAGTTTTGAAAAGAATCTAAAATAATTTAAAACTTGAGAAGATTTCAAAACATTTAAAACAAAATGTAGATTTTTGAAAAATTTGAACAAAAAATTTAGAAGCCTTTTGAAAGGTTTCAAAAGAATACCTATTTTTTTTATCAAACTTCCTAGAAAAACTAAAAATTATTTTTTTTTTTTGAAAAATTAATTTAAGAAGAATATTTAAGATTACAAAATTTTCAAACAAAAATTTGGACGATTTCAAGGTAATTTTTCTAATCTTGCAGGATTTTCGAAAAATTGTAGACAAAATTCGAGTTCCAAGATAATAGCACATTTTTTATTAGATTCGTGGAAAATTTGTTAATGATTTTTTTTTAACAAATTTTTGAGAGAATATTTAAAAGGATTTCAAAACAAATTTTGCTATATAATATAATGTTTCTAGCTTAAAATTGATTAAAATGATATTATTTTTAAAATTTATAGATTTTTTTATTCATTCTTCAATTTATAGCATTGAAAATGATAGTGGGGATTTCTTTTTTTTTAAATCTTTGAACTGTACAATGTATAAAAGTTAAAAAAATTTTATTTTGTAGCTTAACGGCTCTTAATGACAACTTTTTCAATTGAAAAATATTAAAAGCTTCCATTTTATACGCGTCAGTTATTGAGCGTTTATAAATAAAAAAAGTTCAAAGCTTTAATTTTAAGAGTTTCGAATTCAAAAGTATTCCACTTTGAGTGTTTTAATTTGCAGATAGGTTTTTATAACTTTAAATGAAAAACTTTTTATCTTCAAGAGTTCGAATCTTTTAATTTCAATGACCGTGTTCGAATCTTTCTCAATTGTTCAATTTTTATTTGCTCTCAAAAACTTGTTCTTTTTCGACCTAGGATGACGAATATTGAGAACATTGCAATAACATAATTTTAAATTACATATATAGTGTCCAATTGATGGCTATATATTTGAAGAAAAAAACTTTAAACGTAAGGATTTGTTGTTTAATAACAATTATTCATTATTGTCTTTTATTATTCTACTATTCCTTTAAAGTTTAAACATAAAAGCTTTTTTTGTTGTAATAGCTATCATGTATACATCTTAATTTAAAGTTATCTCATTGCAATATTCTAAATATTTGTCATCCTCGGTCCAAAAGAACAACTTTTTCGCTGCAAACCCTGTGAATTTCTGTAGATTCTTATAGTTGTAAATTCTTGTAGGAAATTAAAACTACAATAAAATACAGCAATATACAAAATGTACAAAATTCGTCCGAATAATAGAAAAAAAATGTACTTTCCTGTAATTTTGGTTGTAATTTATTGCATTTATTTGTAGATTCCTGTAAAAATGGTTGTTGATTTTTATACTTTTTTGTAAACAATTTTCCACCAGGGTCCTTCTTCATTAATTTATTAATTTATTACTTTGTACTTTCAGCCGTTGAAAAATTATTGTCATCCAGCGCAGGAAAATATTGCGTAGGCGACGAGATAACTTTAGCGGATTGCTGTTTGGTGCCACAAATTTTCAACGCCAGAAGGTTTCACGTAGATCTGAGACCTTTCCCTACAATTTTGCGGGTAGATCGTCACTTGGAAAATCATCCGGCTTTCACTGCCGCTCACCCCAATAACCAGCCCGATTGTCCACCTGAGGCAACCAAGTAGCAAGCAAGGCAGACCACCCTCTTTCTCTTCTAAATTCTAATAATTGGAATTAGAAGACTGAAGAGTGGTGGTCCATTTTTTTCGCGGCTCCTCTGTGCTAAAAGGCTCTATCTTTCACTTTTCAATTATCGAAAGTCTTCCATTAATTTAAAAATAATTTAAACTTCTAGGACGCTTTGAAATTATTTTTCCGATTGAATCTTTTTTAATTCCAAACACAACTATAGTCGAAATATTTATATTTTATCTCCTGAAAGATAAATATTTTTCTTAGCTGCATCCTTTAATTCACTAGACAAAGCGTAATGAATATTAAATTAACCTTTTATCTCCGCAGAGCCGTGACTATAGCTTCGAAGCGATTGCAAGGAACTGAAATAAAATTTTTACAATTTTCTAACATTTTTTAAAACACATCTCTTTTTTATACACAAAATGTTCCTCAATTGCTTCGGAGCTTGACTAGATTCTACAGATGTTGGCCTATTTTGTCTTTTATTCTTCGTTACTCGTTTTCTTGCGTTCCTGGAAATCAAAAATTTTTCAGTGACATTTCTTTTATAGATACGGAATATTTTGTAAAATTTATTATCAACCTATTCCAAATAGGTTCTGTTGCCAGAAGTGTAAAGTTTACTTTTTATACTTGACGTTGTTCTCAGTTCGTACTTAATTTTCGATTAATTGTGTTACTGATGAGTATGATAAATATTATTGTAAAATGGTATAAATTGGCGATAGGATAGGTAAAAAAAATTGGCAGTCAAAAATAGCCCAGCACTTAAAAGTTTCATTTTGGGTCCTTATAACCTGTGTAAGATTTGACAGCTCGAGCAATATCCTGAGGTTAGGCGGAGCTAAAATAACTTTTAAAAATTCGTAATTCCTAGAGCTCTTCAAAAATTTCTAATAATATATTTGTCTTAACCTACATATAATATGCCTCAAAAAACTAAAATAATTTTTAAAACCTTTTCAAACTGTCTTAAAATTTTTGTAAGCCTGTAAAAACTTTCTGGCACTTAAAATTTACCTAACAAAAATTGAGAAGTCTAATTCAGGGTCTGGCCATTTTAATTGCTTAAATCTTCTAATTTTTTAGGTCAATTTTGAGTGGGATAAAGTTTCTACAGGCTTAAACCATTTTTAGGATAGTTTTCAAAGCTGGAATCTTATGAGAATTTTGAAAATTAGGCATATCATGCAGATTACCAAACAAAATTAATATTGGGGATTTTTGAAGAACTCTGAGAGTTACGCATTTTTTAAACATATTTTTGCCCCACTGAACCTTAGGATATTGATAGATCGATTTCAAATTTCACACAGGTTATTAGGAATCCAAAATGAAACTTTTAATTGCTAGGCTGTTTTTATTTCCAATTTTTTTCCGACCCACCCTAATACGCAGATTTTAATAATCGTGAAATAACGAGATTTTTCCATCCAGAGGACGAAGAAGTGGAATGATATACGCTTGATGGATGAAACGAGTGCGAAATTGAAAATTGCGCGATATCCAAGAAATGAAAAGTACAAAACCTTCTTTTCTATAACACTCTCTGCTCTTCCGGTACAGCTCATTTCTGCCAAGCGATACTTCTTTGTCTCTGAAGTTGAACTAACTAGGATTCTGAATTTTTAGAAGTAGCGATGCGTGCATATTGTACAAATTTATTTAGCAAACCTGGATTGGAGACGGAATGGCCTCTACGAATAACGATTTAGTTGGAAGATCCTTGGATCAAAGTTTTTATACAATAGGGGAACTTTGATAATAAAAGTTTGGTACTTACGGCTAAGATCGAGAAGAGCTCTCGTCGTTTCAGAAATACTAATTGCAAGGTTCTTCCACTTTTTTTTACTTTTACGGGACGCAAAAGAGCGTTTTATACATTCCTGAAAATCAAAAATGAGGTTCTAAAATTGTTTTAAAACCTTTTTTTATTAATTTTAAGTGAGATTGCAATATTAGGTAACGTGTCTGCGAAAATAAGCGTTACTTTTATCTACGTTACTGTTAGAATTACAATTTTTCGGCAGTTGTGAACGATTGCTATTTTAAATCGAAAGCATTATAAATTTAAAAATATTTGCGTTTCAATAATATTTTTAAATAAAGGCAATATTATTATTGACGGTATTGTTAAAGAGACACATGATTATTTTTTCATTAAAAAAATTTGAAATATACAAATTTTATTCCGTTGAAAAACTTTTATTTTTGACCTCACATTTTTGTATTGCTACTTACCCCAATCTTTAATAAAAAATAAGTTTTCGTTCAATAAAGTCTCATAATTTTTTTTTAATTTGCTAAGATATGATAAAAGAAAGTTCGTTCAAAAATAAAAGTTTTTCAACAAATAACTTTTATACGTTTAAAATTTTTGTATGAAAAATATTTTCTCTCTTCAATAACACCATCAATAATAATATAATTCTTGAAAGTATAATTACATACATTTTTCCTGGTAGTTTTCTCGAAACTATCTTAGTGCATTGAAAACGCTAAAAAACGCAAATTCTACAAATTGAGTTTTCAATTCAAATTTTTTTTATTTTTTAGGGTACAAGCTTCAAATTTATTTTTTGCATGTCTAATTTATAATTTTTAAAATTTTGAACGTTTTGTTTATTTGAAATTGTACCTACCATTTTCAATGTTTCAATTTTCAATTCAAAAATGGATTGAGAGTCGAAAAGTTTTTAATAAAAGGATGAATTTTTAACCAATATAATGTTTAAAGTGCGAAAAAATTGAACATTTTGAAGAAAATATTACAAATTTATAATTGTGATATTCAAACTTGAACAATTTGATTTTGAAAGCCAATGAATTAAATAGTCTCATATTTTAAGTTTGTACAATTTTTTACCTAATTGTCCAAATTCAATCGTTTCAGTGAAGTATGTGAAACTAAGCACTTGCAGATTTAAAATGATTTATAAAACTAAATAGTTCCAATTATAGCGTTCAAATGGAAAAGTCTTAAATTGAAAAACTTAATAATAGCATAGTTTAAAATTGAAACGTTAAAAATGAAACAGAATTGGGGAAACGTTTAAAAATGGAATGAATTCATTTTTGAAAACCTAAAAGTTTAGAAACTGTGAAATTGGAACCTTCAAAATCAAATGATTGGAAATTGGAAGCGTTTAAGAATTAATTATTAATGTAATATTTTCAAATCATAAAAATAAGGAAGTAAAAATATAATAAAGACAAGTTATTTTTCATTATCTTACATGAATGTAAGATAATCGTAACAATTAACAAAATACTTCTGAGAAGTAACACGCCGAAAAGCTTTATAAAATTAGATTTCATTTTCAAATTTGAAAACTGCACTTTAAATACTGTAAAATTAAACACTTTTTTTGTAATATTTTAGTCTTATTTTAACCCGAAAATTGTACATCTCATATAAAAGTGCAATTTTAGAACCTACAAAAAATCTTAAAACGTAAAAATCGACTAGTGATATATCTGATGTAAAAATTGTTAGATGTCTACACACGGATTTAACGAAAATGTGGAAAATGTGTTGTCCTAAATAAGCTGCTTATCGTTGTCGAACTAATTGTCGATAAAGTTAATCGGAGTGTCTACTGATACTAGGAACCCTGATTTGGAAGTAAAAAAGACTGATAAACTTTGAAAATTGACTTTTGATATAAATTTGTCAGTGGACATTCTAAATCTTCACTTTTACATATTCCTATTTTTAAAACAGGGTTCAAAAACGATCACATTTAGATCAAATGTAAATTAATTAAAGTGGCTGAAATTAGCAATTTTGGTTAATTAAATCGATTCAAAATTTGAAATAGTTTTCATTTCGCAGAATAAAAGTGTAATAATTTAATACATGTGATTCTACACATTTCAAACTATGAAATCAAAAGCGTTCCATAAAATTATGAAGCAAGCGTCTTGTTTTTAATCGAATGTTTTAATTGTCATGTCAACGTAATCAAGTTTTTAATTTGGGACAAAATACGAGTTTAGTGGAAATGATTTGTTGAATTTCTTCGATAAATTCTTTGCAATGTCAACAAGCTCAAATTTCGATATCAATTTTTTTATATGATTAATAATGAAATAATCTTCAGAAATATATTTTTAATTTTGTTTCGGATTTTGCCGATATTTTTGTTAATTATTTTATTCTTTTGGAAATATTGTTGAAGAGGGTTTTGTTTATTATGTCGATAATGGAATACAGAGCGAGTACGAATAGTGCTGTTCGATTAGAATCAGAACAATAATTGTTGCTTCGAATTGCACTTGGTCCTAATGTAAGTAGACTGTAACTTTAGGTAGGTATATCTGGGTATTAGACGTATAAGAACAAGTGAGATTGTTAAATGAGCGGATGCGAGCCTGTGTAAAATAAATAATAGTAGGAATAATGTAAACCTAAAAAAACAGACAGTATGACTCATAGATATTTTACAAGTGAAGGTGATCATGTACGTTTATTGCTTATAGAGAACAATAAATTCTGTGTAATAGTACGTTTTCCTCTTGATTTAATTTAAATACATTATTAAAAAGCAGACCCAGTGGTGTAGTCAAGGCCTGGCGCCGCCTGGGTACTTTTTTTGAAGGCCTGGTGACGCCAAGCCACTTTCTTGTCACACGGAACATTTTTCCAGTTAGAACCTCTCCGAAAGTAACGTAGCCGTTGGCTAAAGACGGATTTTACGTTTATTAATTCTTTAAATCAAATTAATGTAGATAACATAATAATTCAATACGAAACCTTTAAAATTCCTAAGATTTCAAGCCGAAATATATTGCATTTTCAACAAAAAAAAAAAAAGAGTTTATACCCAAAAAGACGTATAAAAAATAAATTTTCAACCAAACAGTTCTATTAACAAACAGGTGAAATTTCCAGTAAGGCAGACGAGTTTCCCAAAAAATAGTTAAAGATTTAACCAAATGGCAAGATTTTGAAGTCAGAAAGACACATTTTTTTGAAGACTTTTCCATCACGAAAGATAAATTTTTAACCAAGAAGGATGACTTTTCTATCATAAAATATGAATTTTGAGTCTTTAACAAAATAGTTGAATTTCAAACTAAATAGTTCACTTTTCAGCATACAAAAATGCAGTTTCAATTAAATGGTCGAATTTTTATCAAGAAAGATTAAAATTCAATCATATATTTGAATTTTCAAGACAACAATTTTTAGAAATTTTTGGATACCTGAAATTTCCGGCAATTTTCCATAAATTTCTGGAAATTTTTTCCAAAAAGCTTTGGCTAGCTGAAATTTCCGGTAATTTAGCAATTTTCCATAAATTACCGGGAATTTAGAAATTTTCCATAAATTCCTGGAATCTTTCCAAAAAGCTTTGGATACCTGAAATTTCCGATGATTTAGCAACTTTTCATACATTTCCGGAAATCTTTGAAATTTTCGGATTTTTTCCGAAAAGCTTACCATACCTTGAATTTCTGGAAATTTTCGGTAATATACAAATTCACCGGAAAATTTCGGTAATTTTACCATAAATTTCCGAAAAATTTATTCTTATTGTTTCTCAAATCGGAAATTTCCTGCATTTGTTACAAAAAATATCGTGTGCAACAGGTGCTGAAAGTAGACAGTTGCAACTCTTGTGAAGTTTACAGTACTTCTCATTGGCTCATCTTCGGCTCGTCTTCGGCTCGCCTTCAACTCGCCTACAACTCCCCTTCGACTCGCATCTGACTCGTACAGCAAACTTCACACTCATGTGGAACTGTCTACTTTCCGCACTTGTAGCAAAATATAATCTTTTTTCATTAAAATGAATTTTCATGTCTGAATTAATTTACATAAAATTATTTTGAAAAATAAATAACATCTCTGATTTAAAATTACATTTGATAGATGTGGGTATCTAGCAGGGTGTCTAGCGATTCTTAGGAACAAAATTCCAGGTCTTTTCCAGGTTTTCCAGGTCAAGAAATTAAATTTTTCCAGGTCTCCTTTTCTTTACATCAAATAATGAAATAAACGTTTTTCATAGATGTAAAAAAAGAGCCATTTCATTTTTTATTGGCCAACAATTTCTAAAGAAAGCCGAATCATAAATAAACAAATTCTTAATTTTTTGCGAACATGAGTCGTCTTTGTGAAATCTTTGGGAATATTTTTAAATCTTTGTAATGTTTTTGAAATCTTTTGAAATCTTTGTGAATTCCTTGGAATTTTTTGAAGTTTTACAAACCTCAGTGAAAGCTTGAAATTTCGGTGAAATCTTTTGGAATTTTTTAAAGCTTTTGTAAAATCTTTGAAATCTTTGTGTAACTTTTTGAAATCTTTTAAAATCTTAATGAAATATTTCCGAACTCTTTCTTTAATCTTTGTTTGCGAAATCTTTTGTGTTCAATTGAAATCATTGAAATCTTTTGAAATCTTCTCAAATGTGTCGAAACCTTTTGAAATTGCTTAGAATCTTTGAAATGTTTTGAAATCTTTGAAATCTGGTGTACTGTACCCCTGTTGAAATCTTTGAAATTCATGAAATCTTTTGAAATCCTTATGAATTCTTTGAAATATTTGTGAAATCTTTCGTAAATCTTTTGTAATCGTTTCAAATCACTCGAATATTTGAAATCTTCTCAAAAATTTTTAAATCGTTTAAAATGTTTGAGATGTTTTGAAATCCTTGAAATCTGGTGTGCTGCACCCTTGTTGAAATCTTTGAAATTCTTGGATTCTTTTGAAATTTTTATGAAATCTTTGAAACTTTTGTGAAATCTTTCGATATCTCCTAAAAAATTTTGAAATTGTTTAAAATCTTTGAAATATTTTAAGATCTTAGAAATATAGTTAAATATACCCTTTTTAAAATCTTTAAAATCTTTGTGAAATGTTCGAAATCTTTGTGAAATGTTTGAAGCCTTTGAAATCTTTTGAAATCTTCGTGAATTCGTTGGAATTTTTTGAAGTATTACAAACGATATTTAAAATCTTGAAATCTTTGTGAAATCTATTGAAATGTTTATGAAATCTTTCTTAAATCTTTGTTTGGAAAATCTATTGTATTCGTTGAAATCGTTGAATTATTTGAAATCTTTTGAAATGTTCTAAAATGTTTTAAAACCTCTTGAAATTGTTTCAAATTTTTGAAATCTTTGAAATCTGGTTTACTGTACCCTTTTTCAAACCTTTGACATCCTTTAAATCTTTAAAATATTTGTGAAATTGCTGTAAAATCTTTATGGAAATCTGGTGTGCGCGCCTTTTTTAAATCGTTCACATCCGTGAAATCTTTATGAAATGTTAAAAATATTTAAAATATATTGAAATGTTTGAAATCTTTAGAAATATTTTGTAACCTTTTGAAATCTGGTGTACGCTCAAAAACCGAGTGGTCAACCTCTAAAAAAATCCGTTGTATAACCATGGTTTATTCTAATTCTGAAACTGAATTAACATCGAAATTTTGAACTAATAATTTTTATAATTTCTAAGTTGAATACCACAACAAAATTTATACTTCAATGTTCTATATTAGCGGACAAGAAATTAAAAACTTATAGAATTATTCACAATATTAAAGTCTGTTCTTTGCAATCTATAAAATAATTGGTACAGTCTAGAAAAAGTGCTTTGAAATCTCTTGATTTATTCTATAATAAACAAAAGATAAATTATATCTTGATGAATAAAACACTTTTCAGTAGCAAGATTTTTTTCTAAGCGAGATGTTTCTTTCATAATAGGTTAAGAAATTCAAATTACTCTTTGCATTTCATTAAAATTACTATTCAAAAAGCGAACAAAAAATAATTAAAGTTCAAGGTTCTCGAAAAAAATTCAAGGAGATTTCCAGGTTTTCAAGGTTTAAACAAAATTCAAGGAGAATTCCAGGTTTTCAAGGTTTTCAAGGTCGCTAGACACTCTGTAGGTAAAATTTTAATTTAAAAAAAATGTTGTATAACTGAAATTGCTGCTTGACCTGTGATTTATTATGATAGCAAAAATTCTTGGTAAAAGTCTAATATTTTTTAAAAATTGTAGTTTCTTGTTGGAATTTATATATTATATTCTACAAAAATTGCCAGTAAAGTACAAGTCGAAACGTTTTTGCGTATTCTGAAAGTATTGCTTGTAAAACTGTATATTTTTTTGTTTAAATTTGTACATTTCTACAATAAACTACCAGCATTTACAACATACTTTTAAGTACAGTGTTTTTATGACGTCAAAGACCCAATTTAAAAAAAAAAAGAGTAAAATTCTGTAGTTTTCTGTAATACCATGTAGATTTTTACAACATAGTAAAAAAATATTAATAAAAAGTTATACAAATTTTTGAATTGTAGAAACATACTTCATTGTTAATTTTTTTAGTTTTCTACAAGAAAATACAAGAAAAAATCAGCTACTTGTATTTAATTGTATTTTTTTGTTTAATTCTGTACATTTAAAAAAGTACATGTTTTAACAAAAAATCACAGTTTTAGAAATGTTGTACTTTCTTCTAATAATTTTTTCCACCAGGGCACGTCAAATACTTGAACGTAAAAGTAATATTTTTAAAGAAATTTGTTACGCTATTGTCAAGAAAAAAAATCGTGCAAAACAGTGAAGCTTAAAATATGGAAAAATGTGTACACTATTATTATTTCGGAAAAGAAACATACCTAATTCGAATTAGGTTTAAAATAATAAAAAAATATTTCTACACTTAAATATTTAAAAGAGAGCAGAAATTCTTAAAGTACTAAAAAATAATTATGTTCTTGTACAGAAATGTCTTTTATTTAAATAAATAACTAATCAAATAAATTCAAATTTCACAGTGTTTTAAGTTTCATAGTTTCGTATAACATCAGATTCTTTATTTCAAATCTTTTTTTTTTATAAAAAAATACATTTATACTTAAATATTGACTAGTCTTGCGCATAATTGTAAATAATTCAGATATCATTGAAATGCGAGAGATCTGTGTATCCAGTATGTATTCCTAATTTTGTTAATTCGCAGAGACGCAGAATAATCTAATTCTACTTCAGACAATTATTATTAAAATTATTTATGACACAAGGGCGAATCTTTGAAAGATATTAATAAAAAATAATCTAGTTTAAAATGGTCTAAACTACATAACTTTGTGCAGACGTGATGCGAACACTTACAATATATACGTTGAAATCACTTAATTTACGCTTAAGTCAAATTTCGTTCTTTACACTATATTTACAATTATTGTTAAAAATATCATTGAACTTTTGTTGAACTAACAGGTGACCTAATTTCATCAAAATTCAGGAAGGATTCCAAATTATAATTAGATGATTTTCTAAAACATTCTTTTATATTAATACATTTTTTATATTAACAAACATTTATCCTAGTTTTTTTTTAATATCACACCTTCCAACAATTTTGAAAAAATTACATAAGCTCGTTTTCTTATAATTATTCGACACAATTTTTTATTCAAATCTCTTTTTCTTCGAAATAACGCAGATGTCCAGAAAAGGGAAGAAAATATTTTTGAATTTTATTAAGTTTGCAATACAGTTTTTGGAAGTGCAAAATATTTGGTGAAATTTTAAAATTTCTAAAAAAGAATTTAAAAATTTCGGAATTTTTAAAATTTCTAAAAAAGAATTTTAAAATTTCGGAATTTTTTAAAAATAAAAATTTTCTTCCGTTTCTATTAATTTTTTATGAGTGATTAAAAAATCTAAATATATGAGAAATCTAATTTAATGCTTCGATTCCAGAAAAGAATTTTAATTTGAGAGTACTATCAGCCGAGAAAATTAAGCAAAAAAGAGGTCGATTTTATACTTAACAGTGCTCGAATTTATAAGCTTCTAACATTAATTTGATTTCTACCTGAAGTTTTTATAATTTCTACCTGAGTCCTGAAAAATTGAGCAATTATTTTCCGAACTTAACACTGGAAGAATTTTAGGTTTAAATTTAAAAGCACTCAAAATTTGAATCTTTGTAAATTGAAAAAATTCTTTTTTTTCACAAGTTGGAAATTTAAAATTAAAACAATAAAAATTGAAAGCATTCAAATTCAAATTCGAACTAGAGTTAGAATCTTCCAAATTGAATTTAATGATTAATTTGATTTCTGGAAAAAATTCTAAAAATTCAGAAATTTTCCAAAGAATACACGAAGCGGATTTCAGTTGTTATAAAGAATTTCGAAACAAAAATGTAACCCACTAACAATCAAAAATGTTATCCTAGCCAAATAAAATGTCAAAATAATACTTCGCAATATATAGAAAATTTATAATGAAAAAATATATACAAAAAAGCAATACAAAAATGTAGGATAATTTTACAAGGCTGTGGGTGAAATAAAAATGTCTCTGGATGCAGATCTTGATGAAACCAGGCAAGAATAATGAAGCCTGAAAATCTAAAAAAAAAAAGAGAAAAATGATACCTGCGAATGAAAGTCAATGCAAATGTTTAGCGTCGAATGGAGAGATGGAATATCAAAAATGGACGGTGGCCGGGTCGTGAAATGAAGAACAACAGAATGCATTTAATGAGCGATTGTTTATTATGCTCTTATGATCACTTGTCATACAGGTAACGATGCTTCTCATGAATGAAAATAGTTAATATATTATGTTTATTTATATCATTATTTAACACTGAATGGAATAAACTGATGATGATAAAGAATAACAATTCGAGGATGCAAATAAATGTGGTAAGAGTGTAGAATAATATTAGAGCTTTTTTTCTTTCGTATTTGCCATAATAATAATAATAGTAATCATAATCATAATAATCATATCTAATAATTACACTTTATACTCAATAACAATAATAAAGCGTACACCGACGCGTTTCTCGAGTATGCCTTTTTTTAGAGGATCAGGACTCTAAAAAATAAATTATATGTATATATAATATATATATTTATATCGTTTTGAGATGCGCTGCTCCGATAAAAGGGAAAACTCTTCTATATATAACTCGTTCACTGCGAGTCACTATGTGATGCATTACAGCGTCGATTTGCTATTGAAGCCCAAAAACTTTTTAAACTCTCAGTATTCTAATCTTTCCTCAAGAAACTAGTTTTTCTTTTATTTTGCGAACGTCTCTCTCTCTGCACAATACTTGTTTCATTTTGCACTCTTTCATTTTTCATTACTTTGGAATCATGAATCACTTGGTTTTTCAGTAATTTATTATACAATCTCACAAGTATTATGCACGATTACGAGTCCTTGCAATTTAAAAACCTTCCCCAGTGACTTTCAAAAATCATTATGGTAACATTTACTTTGTGCTTATTTCCTACCACTTGGAAGAAAGAAGTTTCTTCTTTTGCAACTTGATCATAAGAGTCTACGACACCGTTTCATAAACATAGATTCCAATTTCAGTTCATTTTTTAATTTCGATACCTCGACATTCCAAATTTAGATAATTAAATTTTGGAACGCCTCGGTTTCAATTTGTAAACTTTAGCCTGATGGACGCGCGAGCATTTTTTTTATAAAAAGGAAAAGAAAAAATAAAATAAAATGTTCTTATCGTACTGCCTTGCATGAATATTGTTAATAAACACGTGAATCAAAGAACACTCAAAAGAGCAAGCTCGCTTCTCAACGTGTTTATTACCCACACTGACATGAAAGTCTATGTACAAAAAAGTAACATTAAAAATAAATCATATATAAAAATCAGTGTTATGCGCAAGAAAATGATTAATGGCATGACAATAGTCTGGAAAAGAAATTCCGAGCGCGATTGAGAATTTTGAAAAACGAGGCAGGACGCACGAGAACGGGTTCTTAAATTAGTTTATAGCCAAAGGAATGTATCGTACAATACTTGATCGTACTCAACCAGCGAATAAAGACTGTCTGGTTATTAATTATTTATCTGTTTCTGCAGCCTGCTGCTTACAATCTTGGATAGTTGCTTGCTTTTCAGTTAATGCTCATACTCCCCAAAAATCCAATTTTATTCATTTCCAAACCTAATTATTTGCAAATAAATTCAATTCAAATTAGGCTTGAAAATGAAAAACAAAATTAACTTTCGAGAAAGTTTTTCTTCCAGAGAAATTTTTTACCCAAATCAAAATTGAGACATTTGGCCCTTCAAGCCGGATCTGATCCAGCGACCAATTCAAAATTCAGGCAGCCGCTAAAATGCAAGAAAAAAAATCCCGGTCATTTTACAAAATAAATCCACGCTGTGATTTACCCCATTCAAAATTATTATTCAATTTTTTAATAATTTAATTAATTTATATTTACTGTGAGCTGAATGATTTAATACTTGAAAGTTTCGATTCAGCGGCCGCCCTGAACATTGTAAGTGAAATCATTTACTACATAAATTTACTGAAGATTTAATTCTGAAAAAAAAAGAGTTTAAAAAAATTCTCTGGATATTAGTTTAAAAAGACAGCAAGCAGATCACCAAAGGAAATATAAGAAAGCACAAATTCGCGCTGCGTCTTGTGTGGTGACTTGTCTAGAATTCACACCCAGGCATGAAATTCGACAATAATTACACAAGTATGTGTATTTTGTCTAGTAAATAATGTGAGTGATAGAGGTACACGAGTGTTTAACTATGCCCTGTGTACATATGGTGCACACGCATGACTTAGCGAATAAAACTACTTATACTCAACAAGGTACTTAATATTCTTCTCTATAATCTATTTCCCAAGAAGCGGCTGCTTTGCCGGACAGCCGACTCTGATTTTCTTTCATCTAGCTCAGTTATAACGATCTCATCATCATAATCATTGTCTCATCATCAACATCGCCGTCATCGTCGTCATTCAGATTTTTACATTCGATTATCCAAAATAACATGTACACCATATCAATAATCTAAAGTCTAACTCTCACTTCCGACGAAATAACATTATTATATACGTACAACTTTTTTACAACCCTCTAACCGTTTTGTATAACAAATGTCCCGATTACAAGAAGAGAAAGTCACGTCACGTTACACCAGGTGGCTGCGATATTCAATTACTTTTCACCGGGTTCGAAACGAGTTCTCTGATATGAAAAATATTCCAGATATTCAAAATATGCTAGATGTCCAGGATTTTATTTTGAACCCTCGTCTCGAATTCTCGATTTTGATGAAGGAAATTAATCTGGAATAGAATTCAATTCTTTCCACCTGAGCATGACACAATGAATGATTTTGTTTTTGGCGAGAACAAAGACCCGAGCGCAAAAAAATTTAATTTGAGTTTGCACTCGAGTCTTTGATAAACCCAGATTTCTAATTACTCAGTTTAATTAATCTTTATTTGTTTCACATTAGTTTTTATCATCTCAAAATTTGAAATACCCTGGTTCAATTTATTTAGCCTAATATTCGCTTGGAGCAAATGCTGATTGTCTCAAATGAAAGATTGATTAGGCTGCGAGAAATCTGGGTTCGGAATAAAGAGTGCGATATCAATGGGTCCTTAAAATGTATAAATTTTAATACAAGTTGTAAATATAAATATATACGCGGAGTCAGCGCACAACAATATAACAACTTTTTCCCCTCCAATACAGAGCTTGTATGAAGTCGCTTATTTACTGTGCAATTCATGATTAAAGTTGATTTTAGTTATCGTTAACCCTTTCCACTAAACGCAACTTCCTTCGCTCTATTGTCAATCGATATCATATAACTCTATAATAACTCTTTGTGACCTCTTTTATACATTTCTATAATATATTATGTAGAATGATTTCAATATATTTTGTGAAATCGCGACATCTTTGTATGGAAGTTCCTCAACTAGTTTAACGTTTGATTATACGTTATATGTTACCAACGTCGACATTTTAAAAAGAAGGGATTTGTGAAAAACAGTTTTTAGTACAAAATAATTTAATACTAAAGCACTTTAATATTTAAATAATGCAATATTCAAATAATTTAATATTAAAGTAATTTAATACTAAAACAATATAATATTAAAACAGTTTAGTATCCTGTCACTGTGTTTCGAGGTATTTCGATTTAAAGCACCATTTCGACACTCAAACGCGAAAGAATAACTTTCTCTGTTTTATCCGTGTACAATCAATTGATATTTGTTTAACATATTTTTTTTTTGATTGGATTTTTGACAATAATTGCTAATTAACGTAAAAGTGACAAAGTTCTTACCCTACGCTCGTAGTGTCGTCAAAAAATGTTAAACGAGAGCTAAAACACTAATCGAATATCAACATCGTTCCGGTTGGTGTCTCGATGTACAGGCGGTAAATAATAATTCTTCGAAATTTCGTCTTCTCAAAATTATCGAAATTCAGTTCATGGGAAAACGAAGAGTCCAGATCGCTGCAAATTAAAATTTTCTCTTTCGTAAAGTAATTCTGCTTAAAGTGGAGTCAAGTATAACAATCAGGAGATTTTTTTTTGGATTTGGAATTTATCTCCAGAATTGTTTTTTCTTTAGGGTTGAAGTTACAAATGTGATCCAGGTGTCTAAAGTGGGTTCCAATTTTTTCTCTCTAATTCGACCAACTTTTCATCTGGATGTAAACTGAACAAAGTTGGTTCCTGGTATTTTAGTGCCGATTGTCAATCACAGTTCAAATTCGGAAATCTAGCTCAGTCCCATTGTATTTATTGTTTTAGAAGTAAAAAAAAAAGGATTGAAGACTTTTGGGCACATGAACCACATTTCAATTTCATTGGGTTTCCCTTGCATTTTTTGCATCTAGTCAAACGATCACTGAGCAGAGAACTTCGTGGAAAGAAGGATTTTTAATGTCAATGAACCAGTGCTGGACATGGAATTTTTGAAAAATAGGATAAGATTTGTTATTTGGAACTTAGTATGAAATATTCCTTTTAAACCGGATTTTTTAGGTTGAAGCCAAATTTAAATTCTATTATCAAGCGAACAATTTTCTCGAAATTTAAAGCCTCATAATTGAAAGCGTTTAAATTCTTCACGCGAGACGTAACGCACTTTTTTCGTTCAAAAAGTTCTACAGCCAACAATTTTGGGTACTTTTGCGAATAAAAAAAAATTGAATTGAAAAAGACCACAGAGTTCCGCGATTTTATAATTTTCTTTTGTTTATTTATGATATTTGTTCACTAAGTATGAGAAAAGTCTTATCTATGTAACAAACTATAAAAAAATTAACCATAATCATTGTTATGAAACATTTTTGAAGCGAAATATTTAAATTTACCGGTTTTCACAATTTTCCGTCTATTTCTGAAATTATGAGAAGTTTTGAACGCACTATTGAGGAAAGCAATTTTTTTTCTCTAAAAATCATAATTTTCATAGTTTAACAAATGTAATGAAACTTACATTATTTTAAACAACATCTGTAATTGTAATATCTATAGTGTATTAAAAAAATTGTTTTGTGAAAAATGTCACTTTTCTTATGAACATGATAAATAAACAAAAGAAGATTACAAAATTGCGGAACTCAGGTCTCTTCCAAATGTAATACACTTTATTTCTTAAATGCTAAAGACCAATTAAAATCGAATTGGCCTCAAACTAAAAAGCATAACAAAAATAGCGGAAAAACAAAATAAAAAATATTTCTAATTCAAACAACTGATTTAAAAAAAAACTGCCCAGCACCGCAATGAACGATAACGATAAAACCCAGAGAAGATGGGTGTTAATAATTCCGAATTGGCTCCATCTCCACTTTCCCATAAACCGTGTTTCATTTCGGTTGAAAAATCGCCCGTACATCGTGGAGATAAAAAATAACGCATTACCGAGGACTCGGGTCAAACGTTAACAATAGGAAAGGCCAGTTTTCAGAGTATGGCACTAAAATGATCGAACAGAGTATAATATCTGCAATTCGTTCCTTATTCCCAGTCCTTTCACTCGAAAAAGGTACCTACGTCAACTTTTGTTTTCTCTAAAATTTTCTATCCTGATAACGCGTCCCGTTACAACACTATACAGATTCGATGGAGCCTATGCGTGAGTCGGGTGATGAAGATGATGGAACATGAATCATGATGTAGCCTAGCACACACAGCCAAGTAATGCGACACGCGAGCCACCAAAAGTGGCTAAATATGTCAAATTCAATTATGTATCCTTATCACGACGGTAATTTCTTCTTTTCTTTTGCACACACATTAGATTCGAGGCGAACCGATGCAATTCCTATAATTCCCTGATCCCTAACCTACGTCGCCACATACGAGAGAATTATTGTTATATTTAATATATATATCTATATATTATATTATTATTATTATTTAACCACGCAGTAGATATATCTCAATTATTTTTTTTTATTTGTAATGTAAATATATTGACTAACTCGTCGGACCTGCGATGAATGGTTAATACGCGATTAAAGAATCTACTTGTCCTTCAAAAACTTGAACGTATTGCATTTCTGCATCTGTCACTTTACTTCGCATATCTATTTCATATATGTGACGGGCTCTCTGCAGAAGGTGATCTAGTGCCTAAAAATCAAGTTTTCAAGAAACAAATTGCATATTTTTAGGCATTAGACCCCCTTTCTTCAGAGCCGGACAAATATAAGAATCTTTTAGGTATGGCACTGTCTAGTATTACGGAATTTTCCGTAAGAATAATAGAGCTGGAAATGGGTTAGTCTTACGGAAAATTCCGTAATAGTAGACAGTATATTTAGGTATGTAATATGCGTTTATCATTTTCAAATGCAACTATCATTTTATGTGTATCTATCATTTCATTTCCATCTATTTTGTATGCGTGAATCATTTTGATACTCGCACTCTGTCCACGGATTAAAATTTGCTAGAATGATGAGAATTAATTCCATTCATGCTTACGACTTGTAGGTAGCATCGACGCTTCATAAAAATGAAGGGGTGCAAAATTAAAAAAAAAACGTCCTCTTTTATTCGCCGCTTTCCAACAATGATTAATTCCGACAATTCTCGGAATTCAAAAAAGAATTATAAAATCTTCCGTCTACAAACTCTTCTGCTTATAAATTGTCCCAACTTCAATTGTATATTTAATTATTTTCGATATTATTTCATCTTGTTCAATAAATACTCAAAATCGGGAATATTTTGGGCAAAATCGAGATTGAGATTAGGTAATTTTCTCTAGATTAAACTAGATTCAAGATTCTTTGCAGGAGAGGTCCATTCCATCGCATCGGTCCTTGCCCAGTGCCGAGTTATTTTTCCTGCGCAAAACAAATGCTTGCATTCTTTCATTGGAAAACAGAGACCATTCGTCAATTCCATCACAGCTGGCCTTAAAACTTAAAATTCATCAATCTCGCGGTTCTAAGGAATGTCTTCGATCGCGAATGACATTGCAATCGATATTTTTCGTGCTACCTGCAAGTTGTTATGTTATGTACAATTATTATTTAAAATAAAGCGTTACCTTTCTCAACATGATTTCGCAGCTAAGCTTCCCAGTTTACGTGTGATAAATTAGAGAGAGTTTAAAACAGACGACAGAAGATATCGGAAATTGATGCCCAAATGTAAGTTCAAAGCCAGAACCCTCGAATTTTAAATACCACAGTCTCGCTTTCAATTTGAAAAATCGATCAAATTTTATTTATATAAAATAGAACGAGATTCAAAGGATCCAAAGTTGAAAATGTAAACCTTTCAAAATCAAAAGTTAGCAAAGGTCAGAGCAGTTTAAAAAATTGTTGAATAAAAGTCAGAAACTTCCAGGTTTGAAAGACTTTGAACTTCAAGTATCGAAATTTGAAAATTTTCGAAATTGAAGACTTTCAGGTATGGAAGCATTCTAATTTTGAGGTAACAAAAGTTGAAACTATTTGAACTTAAAAGCTCTTATTAACACAAGTATTCAAATTTGAATATAAAAAATTTGGAAACATCCAAATTTGAAACCTTTTAAAATTCAAAACATCCAAATTTCAAAATGTCAACATTCAAACCATCAGATATTGAAGCATTCCCAGCTGTTCGAACTTGAAAATATATATTTCATACTGAAAATATGAATTTGAATATCTTTAAATTCAAATGCCCAAATTCGGAATCATTATAATATAGACCAAGTTGGAAATTTAAAACTTTGAAATTTTAATTGTTTCAACATTCGGAATTTGAAATTTAAAAAACACAAACATCAAGCTTGTGAAACCTCAAAAGAACTACATTTACGTTTTGTAACAAAAAAAAAAATGCTAATAAAATTGCGAGGGTTATAACTTTGGGGCATCCGAATGCCCATAAGTACAAGGAATCCGAATTCCGAAGAGAAACTTGCGTATAAATTTGTCGCAGAAAAATCTCTGATGTTGAATCACGATCGACGGAAGAATCTAGACTATTTGTAGTTTGTATAAAGAAGGAAATTCGACAGATGGTGAATGAAAACCAAGTCGTGTAGATAGTTGAGTGCATTAAAACTAGTAACATGAAACCTTTGGAACTTGATAATACCTCTAAAATGGAAGATGAAAAAGGCCAATTTTCCAAAGATAGAGAACTTGTTTTCAAAGATGAATGAAAAATTGGACATCAAATTGGTCGCAAACACTATTTTTTACTCAACAGCGATTTAAAGACGATCTACGTGAATTTCAATATCAACCTAGCTAACATCTATCTATAGTTTGTAATATTTAATCTTCAATTATATTCAATCTGTAATTATCTTTACTCTGTATCATCTTAAATAATGGTATCTGTGACTCTTTTTAATTATCGGTTATCACGATCCAGTCCTCTCATAGAATTTATGAACAAACGTAAAATTTTGTATTTGCGGACGCAAATGTTTTTTGTCAACAGTTTATAATATCATCATTATCATTTCACTTCTTATATTTATCTCATGTATGTGTATATATATATATGCTCTGTTTTCATATTTATATATATACGATATATATCATAGTGAATTATAATGTTGCACGATATTTATAAATATACAAGTCCTTCTTTTCAAGAGCGATGAGCCAGCGCTTTATTCCCTTTCTTCATTAGCTACGAATTATATTCGAGTATCGCTTAATCATCGAATCATCTTCTGTTTTCACTTTGATGCTATCTCTACTATTTTTTTTTATTCCTCAAGTTTTCGCTACGAACCACCTACGATTGTGGTTACCTACGCAGTGTTTTTTTTTTAGTGTTTTAACGTTTTAAACTGTCACCCATTTTTTCCTATTGCCTACCCTCGACTAATTTTCGACTCGGAATATAATTTTAATCACTAGAAAATCGTACCCTTTCAGCTTTCCGACCAGTGAAACTCTTCTTATCGAAAATTGATTCTTTTCGAGGACGATTCGCCATCGAGCGAAGAAAATTCGAAGCAAACTCCAATTTGCGAATTAAATTCGCTTGGAATAAAAATCTTTCTAGCTAATTAGTTTACCTAACCAGGTTTGTCATCTTAGCTAATCAGGTTTTCTTCTCGAAAGGCGAAACAATAAGGTGAGACTGGCAAGCAGAGCGAAGTTCATCTTGAATAATGTGTTAGTATCATCGTAAAATTGTATACAAAGCGACAGTAATTAAATAAACTCTAGTGAGAAGCGGGATAAGGAATAGTTATAATAAAAATAAATGAATTCAGAGGACAACTGGGGAAAAACTTGTGCTTTACACGCGCAGCCGGGCCAGCCAGCTCATAAATATTACTCTGACATTCGAGTTCTCTCCGATCTGTCTGCGTATCGCATCTTTGGTATTGTCGAGCGATCGCTCTGCTGCTACCTTTTCAGGATAATATTAATATTCCTCTCAGCCAAATGGATTCGCCTTTCTGCGAAGATAAGAGATAATCAACAAGTAAAAAAAGGTATAATAAAAACAGAAACGTTTCTTCGACTCGCTTCCGTCGCACGAAGAGAAGTGCACATTCCCACAACGCGGAAAACAATGTCTGATTCACTGACTTGAAAAGAGTTTAATTGAGATTCAGAAAAACTGGAAGAAGATTTAAGACTTGGAGATCATTCGCATTGGTAGTTTGAATTCATTCAGTTCTACGGAATGCAAGTTTATAATTTGTTGGATATTGAAACATTTGAAGCTTTTTTACATTTCAAACCTTTCGAATTTAGAAATTTTGAAAAGTAGAAGTTGTTATCAAGATATTGCACATTTATTTTTCCTATTCAATAATTATTTTGCACTTTTTCCATTTTCTTAATATCAACATCGTTTTTTCATTAACTTCCAAATAACAAATAGTAGACAAGTCCAGGTTTCATTTCATTATTCTAAAATTAATTGATTTATTGTGTTCACAGTCAAAAAGTTGTGAAAGTTAATTCCCATCTATTTTACCCATTTCCACTATTAATTATATATATTTTAAACAATAATAGCATAAAATTCCTTGATCCCCTATTTTAGATGTTTTGGTTTAAAAATAGAAAAATTAAAATATAGCCAAAATTTTCGTGCAGCATATGTCCCTAAATACAAATTCACAAACTAAAATTGACAAATAACCCTGATGAAAATGTACTTTTACAATAAATTACACTAATTTGAAAATTACACTTTTTTATAAAAATTTGTAAAATTGAGTGTCAGAATTTCAGGAAAAAATGTTGTTTCTGGTATTTTTTTTGCTTGGATACGAGCACTTTTACAACATTTTCTAATTAAACATTTTTTTTACAAAAAATTACAATCTTTACATTATTGCGCTTTATTACTATAAATTGTATTTTATTGGAAAAATACATTTCCTCTGCTCATATCAATGATTTTCAGTATAAGTTTAGGAATCTAAAAACTAAAAGAGACGAATATTTTAAATTTAAAGTCGTTTATATGTTTCAACTTCGGAAAAAAGTAACTTTAATGAACGTAACAAAAATCATAATCCAAATTTCACAACTTTTTGGCAACAACCCTTAAACTGAATCACAATGTGATTAAAAATGAGCTAAATCTAAAAGCCACCGAATTCTCAACATTCCAGATCCTGAAAAAAATCAAACCTAAGAATCCGAAACTCTTATTCCAAGGGATATACATTTTTCCTCGAATTCTCGACCATTTTTCTCTCTAGATCTTCAAATCCAGGCGACCAAAGAAGTCGATTAAACAAAACTCACTAATCTTTTATCCCGAAAACTGATTATTTTCCAAGATAAATCTCATGCAGATGCAATTCTATAATTTCACATAAAGAACCATAATATCGGTTTAGAATTTTCACTTTAAAATAAAAAAAAAATCCTTTCTAAAAAAATATTAAAATCTTAAGATAAAAGTCATGATCAAAAACTTGAATCCAAATTATCAAGGTATTTTCTTCCATTTTTTCAGCTACTCGATCGCTGCCAGATCACGGATTGAGAAAGTCTGCGACGACAACGCCACTCATTTCGAATTATTGGTATGGGTTTTGAATTTCAGTAAACAAATTCACGAAAAAGCATACAATAAATAATGAATCTTTGACCTTGATGTAATATTATTGATAGAAATTAACTGCTTTTCTTCGGTAATATTTCTCTAATTATTTCGACTCCCAATAGTTCGCTTGTCAGATGGCGCTGTTGTCAACGCCAAGGAGGTACCCGTCAGATACGCTAAAAATCTTCCGCGCAGATTCTTGTTCCGCAACCAGGGAGCACTGATCTTCAATAAAAATCAGTGAATCAAAGCTTTGACGGTAAGATCAAAGTTGAAAGACGACCGTGTCCCTAACCTAAGACTCGTAATGACAGTTTCACTGCACACCTCGTTGGAGTACTCTAAACCATCTAACTAGACGTGATAATGCGTGGCTCTGTGTGTGGTGAATATTAATGTGTGATCAAGCCCCGTATCGTGGTGTATCACAGAACAATTGTAGTAGTTATATTTCTATATAATAACGTATAATATTTATGTACGAATCTTAAAAAGTAGATCAATATTAACGAGCCGTGATGGATGTATGAATGGTAAAATGTATCGACGATGCAAGCGCTATAGTGATGCTGCGATAGGTGACGACGGGTGGTCAATTGGTAAGTTTGGCGATTGGTAGGTTGGTGAATTGGTGATGCTAGCGACCGGTGATTTCACAAGGAATATGTTGGAAAGGAAAAAAATTAAAGGATTGGTTCAAGAGCTACACGAAAAACTATAGCTGATGTGACACCACCCTCCTCAGTTCAAGCGGGGGGGCTAGACATTAAAACAAGGAAAGTGTTGGCGATTCAGAGTGATGTGGATCAACAATATATTTCTCTGTTTGAATGATACTTATACCTGAGATAAGAATTACCTTAGCTAAATTAGGTACGTTATCTTGCAGCTATAGTTTTTTTTCACGTAGAGGTAGAGATAGAAAGTGGGAAGCTGCCGGATAGATATTAGAATGAAGAAGAAGAAGATAGAGATGGTACGAAGAGGTGAAAGAGAGGGATGGATAACGAAGATGAGCGAGAGTGGTTCTCGGTATCGAATCAATGAATCATGCCAGCGATGGCGTTGTGACGCGCTCGCTTCGCCTCCTCTTCGCTGATCCTCTGCTCGATGAGGTATTGAGCAGTGCCGATTGCATTGGGAAAACCCGTGATAGTCACTATGCGGTTCCTGGTACCAGGCGCAAACATGCCCTTCTTAGAGATTTGAATGTTGGCGCCACTTAGGTGCTGAATCTCAATGAGGGCACGACCACCGGGTCCCAGAATAGCTCCCACTATAACCTCTGCAATTTCTATATCTACTTTCTTGGTCTCCTTGTTGTTGGCGTCTACCTGAGTAGGACTCTTACTTA
This sequence comes from Andricus curvator, assembly GCA_932195095.1. Taxonomy (NCBI): domain Eukaryota; kingdom Metazoa; phylum Arthropoda; class Insecta; order Hymenoptera; family Cynipidae; genus Andricus; species Andricus curvator. The sequence goes on from CAKNYM010053237.1 coordinate 672,222, forward strand.
CGAGTGATAACTGGTTTGTGCCTAGGCCGAACGAATTGTTGTTCAGGTGGATGGCACTGGCTGTGTTGTTCTGCCGGAAGGGATCAAATGGCTCAAATCTGTCGAGGGTGTTGCGAGGAGTGGGTGAGGTGGAACCAAGAGCAGGTACCGTCCCAATCGGTCCGAAGACTCCACCATTGTTGTTGGATCCATTGGCAGTTGTCGTACTGTCCATTGGAGTTCCGAGGTAGTTGATGCCGGATGGCATTCCGATGCCCATCCCGAGGATATTGTACTTGGCGAGAGTGGCTATTGCGGTTAAGATCTCGGTCACAGCCGGTTCGGTGAAGCCGGTCGTTCGCAAATTCAGCTTTATATGCTCCAACAGCTGCGTCGTCACTGGCGCATTGCCTGTTGTTATGGCTGCGCCCAGGTTCAAATTCAGGCTAAGACCGGCGCCATTCAGAAGACTCACTGAAATCAAATCGGCAAAGCTTTAGTACTCATCATTTTCACATTTAAGGAGGAACATGCAAGGAGTAGAACTCAAGACTTTTTAATGTCCTTCAATTCCTCGTTATTTTTTCAAAATATAAGAATTTTATACTAATGTACTAATATCATTGAACTTGCTAACGAAAATTGACGTACAATTCGACAACGTTGCACGAGGACGCCAATTTGGTGGGAAACCAATTCATGGAATATTTTAAATGCTAACAGGAGTATAAACATGACAACACGCCAAAAATGAAGTCAAATTGCTTCCAACTTCCTTTCAGTTGCCAAACCTAACCATGATTCTGTCGTGTCAATGAGTACTTCAATAATAATATTGAATTGAATTTATAGAAGCTATTGTGGAAATGTTTTAGTCCATAAATATGATTTTCTGGCAGTGAAAAATGTGATGTTTTTTTTTTTAGAAATTTAACATAATTTGTAATTAGAAACGCAATATGTGTAGTATTATGGAATTCTCACGAAATGAGTAATCTTCTCAACTCTTTTTTGTATTTCATAAGAACGCATTTACAACTTTTTTCCAGATATTATTATGATTTTGAAGTTGCGCATATTTCTCCTTAATCACTTCGCAGATTATTATTCAAGATTATTTTCTAAATACCAGTGTTTTGAAGTAATGCATTGAATTCCGCTGAATTTAATTTACTTTTTTACTTATATGAATACCTTAAGAGTTAAATACAAGAGTTAAATACCAATTCTGGGGCTACATTTACAGAAATTGAAGAATTTACTAGACATATATTCTACTTTAATAATTCTAACTATACCTCGTTTTTATTTCGTCGCGCACATCACGTAATCGTGAACCGTAAAAATAAATTCTCAAGTGTTTATTTTTGAAATCTTGAACAAATTCTTCGATGGTCAGAAGTAAACCATGCAATAAATCCCTGCGACCATTAAATAACAATATTTGAGGTTTTCAAACACAAAAATAATTTTCAATGAACATTTACGGCAATCAAAATTCGGCAGCTTGAAAACGAAGCTCACTGGAAACTATTCAGACTTTCATTTTGAAATCGTATAAGATTGAGCAATTGAAATTGTTTCACTTATAAAATTTTCAATCTAAAATGATCCAATTTAGTACATTTAAAATGTAATTATTTAACTATTAAGTTTAATGCTTCAATTACAAATTGTACAACTTGAAGCGCTTTTATTTTGAAAATGCTGCATTTACCAACCGAAATAACATTTTATAATTTTGAAAGATTCAATTCAACATTATTTGTTTTTTTATACTACTACTTTAAAATTGTCCAACTTTTAGAGTCTTCAATTTCAAATTATATACTAATGTTTAAATTCATACTTATTTAACTTCGAGCGTTCTTAACTTAAAATTGTCCAAATTTGAATGTTCCAATCTAAAATTAATTAAAACTTCCAATTCAAAGCTCTTCTATTCAAACAAATTTTTTTATTATTATATATTGAAGACTTCAAATCAAACTTAAAATTAAGTACTGAATTTTAAATACTTGCAAAAGTGAAAAAGTGACTCGCTAGAACGCAACCATTCAAAGGCAAACATTCAAAATTGTAAATTTTGAAATTATGAAGGTTCCGAATAAAACAATTAAAAATGAAAATGGTCAAGTTCAAGCTTTAAAAATTAAACAATTTTACAATTAGTCTTTAAAATTCAAAAAACGAGGCTCCAGATCGCATAAGGGACATAGAATTTTTTGGTTCGAACACAGTCTACGAGTACATTTTTCTACTAAAGCTAAAAAAATTCCCGTTCCACTGGTCATCATGCTATTATTTACTTTTTCAAGTTCGAGGCTCAATTTTAAGAGCTAGGATAATAAAAACCGCTTTAAACATTTCAATTTTAGGGCTCCTACTTTAAAATATGTGAAATCACTTTTACATATTTTTAAATTAAAAATTGAGGAAATATTTGAGAAAATTCAAAGTGAAATTGTTACGAAAGGTATTTTTTGAAATAAAAATGAATAAATATTAAAACAAACCTGTGTTTATACCAGCTGTGGAGGTATAGGTCGGAGTGCTCGTGGGGGCTTGAGCGTAAGGACTTCCGGTTGGATTGTAATTGGCTACAGGACCACTGACATCTGCATAACTAACGTTAAGACAAGTTCCACTCTGTGGATCGTCAGCTACTTTTGCCAGGATCATCAGCAAAGCATTGCGGTTATTTTCCTTCTCACCAATAACTGTGATGCATCGTTCCTGCAGGGACAAATCTTTTGCCTTTTGACTTATCTGTACGTAAGAACCCGATTCTTCCTTGATCTGTTTAATATAATTTCCAGCCTTTCCTATTATCATCCCCGCCGTACTGTTGGGCACTAAAATCTTCACCTGAAACACACAAGAAAAATGCATTACTTACCTTTCCAATACATTCAAATTTTAAAAATGATATTGTAATACTCGCTAGCATTTCCATGCAAATGGTTATTCATTATGCCTGAATTACTCGGATGACGGGTATTAAAATTGTGTTTTCATACCTGCAATAAAAGAGAAGTCGAAGGATGTTACAAATGGCTCATGCTTAATGAATGAAGAATTGTAGATCTTTAGTGTTTGCGGCTTTGGAAATGGCATATAGAATGAAAATGAAAAGAGGGAATCAAATCCGAAGAACTTTAAAGAATAGTTTCTAGTTTGTGCTTTTTCGATCATCTAAAATGTCCTTTCCTTTTAATCAAGATAGTTCGAAGGTCAGTGCAATGTCGTTGAAATTTTACACACTTCTGATCATTAACCATACAAGCGTTTTCTAACTGGGTCATTGCTAACAAGCAAAAGTCTCATACTCTGACTTCACTGCTCCCACTGGACGCATTTAATTTCCCTTCAATTGCCATGCTCATGAATCGCACGTGATTGTCGCACATTACACATTGAGACATTCAGATTTCTCAATTCTTCCTCAACCCCGCATTTGTTGCTCACAATGTAGAGATATTTATAGGAAACAACTTTCAATTTTCAGGGTTAAAATCTGACTAAAAGCGACCAAATTCGAATCCAAAAAGCAACTATAATTAGCTTTCTTTTATTTAGATTAGAATGGCCCTCGTGTATTTCACTTTTAGAATTTCGTTGCTCTCACATCCCAATTTTGATCGAATACCCAAAAAAATTATAAATAATTCAGCGTGTTAGTATCTTTGCCAGAGTTCAAAGAGTTAGAATCAATCGTAACTTTTAAAGTTGAATGACTTTAAAGCACTTTTATTGTTCCCAAAAGAATATCTCAAAAGTGATATACTTGAATTTGATGTAAAATCGAGGTTTATTGCCGCTTTTTGAATTTTTTTTCAGAATTCATTATTAATCAGTAATTCGAAAGTACCTAGTACATTTTAAACTAATTTCAAATTGTTTACCAATTGTATTTCTTTAAACATTTGATTTTTGCAGGTAAATTGCGATATGAATATATTTTCTAGGCTTTATGAGTTTAAGCTTTATAAGAGATAACAGTAAAATAATTTCAATTATTTAAATAATATCTATTTGTTCAAGTATACAGTTGACCTAGAAAACAAGTGAAAAACATTTAATTTCACCACATTTTTGACACTATCACATCACATTTTTTTTCTATCTGTCGAAAAATGGCAAAACATTAAATACTTAAATAAAACAAAACTGTTTAAACAATTACAAATTAGTTTTTAAAAACTACTGGGCATTTTTAAATTACCGATTGATAGTGATTTATAACAAAAAAATTTCACAAAGCGTTAATAAAACTCAATATTATATCAAATTCAAAGTTGACACTTCTGGGATATTCTTTGGAGACCCATAGAGTGCCTTAAAGTCATTTAACTTTAAAAGTCATTATTGATTCTTATTTTTTAACGAATTCTAATCAAGATACTGAATCGCGAAATTATCTCTAACATATCATCGTATTTACACTGTAGATTAACAAAAAAATGTCTTTTCCCATGTTAAATCAATGGGAAACTTTATGGTCTTTGAGGCGCGGGTTAACATTAAACAATTTGGCTCAAATTTGTAAATAATTTTTTTGGGTATTCGAACAAAATGTTTTTAAAATGCTTATTTAAGTATTAATTTGCAAATTTGACTTCTTCGTAATTCGACTGCCTTTCGATTTAGAGGTTTTAAAATGTTGCTTTTAATTCCAAAAGACGCTTACAATTTTCGGCTTAACTCCAGATGATTTTTATTCTCTTAACTGTTCAACGTAGGCCAGAACTTTTTAAAAATAGAACAAAGATGAAACCAAAATTGTAAAAAAAAAAGTATTTTCCATTTAAAAAATATATTCTCTGGCAATAAAGTAGAAACTCAAGGCAAAAAGAGAATCCCGAGAAACAATCTCGAGAGAAAATACATTTAGAAGAAACTGACATTTTCAGTCTGCCTTGAACGCATGCAGATTTCACACTTCAGAACTTGCATATTCAATGCATTTGTAGTACCGGCTTTTCCTCTTACATAACTTGCACTAAAAAACGATAACTCACAATAAACGAGTATTTATAAATTTACATATGAAAAATGTACAACAAAAGGAAGATCTAGTAATTACTTATTTTCTATTTTTCTGACCAGCTGACGACATTTTTTTCTTTGAGATCAAATCCATATTATAAATATAGAAGTTGGAATCGAATTTTATTTCTCTGGATAAAAATAAAGGAATCGATCAATTTTAAAACAAATATCTTTCTTGGAAAATTAGTTTTTTTGTACTATTTCAATAATTCTTTGGGTAAACTGTAGATAAATAAAAATTGACAATTTTATAATTTTGTTGAGGAATACTGCCGTGATTTGGAAGAACACCGTTAACTGCATTTCGAATAAGTCCCTTGTGCCACCTACCGTTAACTGCGTTCAGGTGACTTATCCGAATTGCAGTTAACGGTGTTCTTCCAAATCACGGCAGAATAGACTTCCGGGATTCGGAAAATTAAGAGCTCTTCAAATTTGAATGATTTCAAATTTGAAAGCTTTAAAGATTAAATCGCAATTTTGTAGATTTTCTAAATTTCAGTGTTTCAAAGTTCGAAGGCTTCCCAACTTCTTATGATTAAAAATGAGAGAAGTTCCCAAGTTGGTCGCTCTTCAATCTTTTACGTTTTTCCACTCTTAGATTGAATGGCTTTTCAGAATGATTTAAAATTTAAATTAAATTTTAGGTAAGGAGGAGACCTTTCACTTTTCAAGCATTTGATGATTTGAAGACTCTCCAACTGTGAAGGCTTCAAATGTTAAAGATTATAAATTTTTGTCTTCTTTCATTCAGTTTTTTTCTCAATTAGTTTTTATTTCAGTTCATGGACTGAACCGTGGTTAAAGAAAAATTATCAATTATAATTGCTAATACGGAATAAACATGAAGGATTATCACAATGAGATAGTGTAAAAAATGTACAAAAAAATTGAATTAACGATGAAATTGCTAAAGCTTGTGAGTATTTCCTAATAATTGATCAAATCTCTTTTTAAAATACCTGCTTGTCTCTTTCCGCCGTGGCTTTTCCAGTGTCGAAGTCAACTGTCGTTTTTGTCGTGAGGTCAGGCTTTTCACGAATCTTTTCCATAATAAAGTCCATGACGGACATTATAGCGTCAACGCTGCCAGTGATTAAACAGACTCTTTCCGTGGTTCCTGGAATATTAAAAGGCATATTGCAGTGGGAGTTACCTTATTATGTAACGATTTTAGTTTATTTTGAATAAGAGTAAGTCAGATTATGGATTCCAGTTGTAGCGAGAGAGCTATTATATTTAACTGCTCTTATGAAATACCATGGAGATAATATGTATTATGGTTAATTTGTGTGTGTGAGAGAGAAGGGGAAAATAGAATTACCAGGATAAAAGTCGTGGGATTTGGACATCTTGACTCTAGCCCCCGTATCTTTTTGTAGTTGAGCAATCGTTTCGCCTCCTTTTCCAATGATGGCACCAGCAGCCACCCCCGGAACCAATACTTTGAGGTGATATGTGCCATCTCCTCCTACGGAAAAAATAAATAAAAATTATCTTTCACTTTCAAAATAGAAGTCAGTTTGTTTACTAAAAGTACAGAATAATAGAGTCATTGCGCTCACAATCAGAGACGAATTGGGAAGAACAAACTTTCCCGGTATAAATCTTTCCGACTTGCCGTCAAGACGGTTAGAAAAATTTGCGATATTTCTGGCAAAAAACCCATTCAGTCCCATGCGAGTCTGTCCTGATTCCTGATTTCGAACATATATAGTCAGAAAATCACTTCAACTTTTCAAATATATATATATACCATTAAGCCTCGGCGAGCCTCAAGGGGTAAGCGTGACACTACCCGATTCGGGTAGTGTTTCTAGGTGGATAGTTTCTTGTAGTAAATAACTACAAGTGTGGGCTCACCACACCCACCACCGCCAACAGCAACGCAGTAGTATCAGACGGTCACCCATCCAAGTACTAACCGCGCCCAACACTGCTTAACTTCAGTGATCTAACGGGAACTGGTGTTTCCAGCGTGGTATGGCCGTTGCCATAATATAAATAAATGATTATAATAATTATTAAAAGAGACGTGTAACAATGTTTACAATCACGTGTCTCGAGCATCATTATGATGGCTCTTCAAGTACAAAAAACTAAAACCATTGTTACAGGAATCTAAAAACAAATGCAATAAATTACAACCAAAATTACAGAAAAGTACAACTTTTTTTCTATTATTCGGACGAATTTTGTACCTTTTTGTATATTACTGTATTTTATTGTAGTTTTAATTTCCTACAAGAATTTACCAAAATATACAACTACAAGAATTTACAACTATAAGAATCTACAAGTTTTGCAGCCAAAATGTTGTTCTTTTTCGACCTATGATGACAAATACATATTTAGAATATTGCAATGAGATAATTTTAAATTAAGATGTATACATGATAGCTATTACAAGAATAAAGCTTCTATCATTAAACTTTAAAGCAATGGTAGAATATTAAAAGACAATAATGAATAATCGTTATTAAACAACAAATTATTACGTTTAAAGTTTTTTTCTCAAATATATAGCGATCGATTGGACACCATATATGTCATTGCAATTTTCTCCATATTTGTCATCCTAGATCGAAAAACAACAACTTTTTGACTCCAAATGAAAATTGAACAATTGAGAAAGAACTGAACACGGTCATTGAAATTAACATATTCTTAATCTTGAAGATCAAATTTTTTTAGTTTAAAGTTACAAAAACTTAACTGAAAATTAAAATACTCAAAGTGGAATACTTTCGAATTTGAAACTTTTAAAATTAAAGCTTAAATTTTTTTAAATTTAAACGCTCAATAATTTACGCGTATAAAATGAAAGCTTTTAATACTTGAATTGAAAATTTTGTCAATAAAATAAATTTTTTACTTTTATACATTGTAGAGTACAAAGATTTCCAAAAAATCTGAAAACCACACTATCATTTTCAATTCTATAAATTGAAGAATGAATAAAAAAATTGATAAATTTTAAAAATTATATCATTTCAATCAATTTTATGCTAGAAAAATTAATGTATATGTCACCACTTATACCCGAAATCAGTTAAAACTAGTTTTAACTAGTTAAAACGAGAAAATACCAGGAGCATTTCTGAAAACTAGTTTTAACTAGTCAAAACGCGGAGTAACCAAGTGCTTTTGTGAAAACCCGAAGAAATTTTAAATTCAATCTGATTTCGTGTTTTAACTGAAAATATCAGTTAAAACACGAAATAAGACGGAATTAAAACAATCTTCGGATTTTTAAAAAAGGCCTTGGTTACTTCGCGTTTTGATTAGTTAAAACTAGTTTTAACAAATTATGCTATTATCTTGGAACTCGAATTTTTCCTACAATTTTTCGACAATCCTGCAAGATTAAATAAAATTTTTGTTCTTTTGAAACCTTTCAAAATTATTAAAAGGCTTTTAAATTTTTTGTTCGAAATCTTCAAACATCTACATTTGTTTTAAATGTTTTGAAATCTTTTCAAGTTTTAAATTATTTTGGAATCTTTTCAAACCTTCTAAATATATCTTAAACTTCCTTACATTTTTTTCCAAATGAATAATTGTTCAATTGTTATTTATTAATCAATTTTTTTTTAAATATTCTCTTACTATTAATTTTTCAAAATAATAAATCCTTAAAAAGCTTCAAAATTTTGGATTTTTGATAAGTTTGATATTATTTTAAAGGTAACCACTCTTGATCCGATCCGATACGGAACTCAATTTACATGTGTTTCTAACAATTGATATAATATAATTCAATAAAATCCATCGCTTTTATTATTAATACAACAGTGATGACTGTGTCACTGAATCTTATTATCTTGCAAAATAAACTGATACACACTTTTAAATAATGTTTTTTCATTAAAATTCATGTCTGAATTAATTTACATAAAACTATTTTGAAAAATAAATGACACATAGGTAAAATTTTAATTTAAAAAAAAGTTGCATAACTGAAATTGCTGCTTATTTATTGTACATAGCAAAAGTTCTTGGTAAAAGTGTAATATTTTTAAAAACTTGTAGTTTCTTTTAGAAACTTATATATTACATATCCTTAAAAAATTGGCAGTAAAGTGCAAGTCGACGCGTTAATGCGGATTCTAAAAGTATTGCTTGTAAAAATATATGTATTTTTATTTAAATGTGTACATTTCTACAATAAACTACCAGTATTTACAACATAATTTTAAGTACAGTTTCCCAATATTTCAACTTTGGTCACCTCTTGTATTTTTTTACAACAAAGTAAAAAAATATGAATAAAAATTTATGCAAATGTTTGAATTGTAGAAACTTATCCTTTATTGTTAATTTTTTTTACTTTTCTACAAGAAAATACAGGAAAAAGTTACAATTGTATTTTTTTGTTAAATTAAGTAAATTTTTTTTACAAAAAAGTACACGTTTTAACAAAAAATTACAGTGGTAGAGATGTAGTTTCTTGCAAAATATTTTTCCGCCGTGGATAAATCTTCATTCTTTTTTTACAAATTTAAAATTGGATTTTTTATTACCGTCGAATGCAGAAAAACGTGATCCTCGAGCGAAAAATATCTTTCTCCCTAAATTTTCTCAAAACCAAATAGTAACATTTTGTAATCAACCTGTTCAGGATTGAATTCAGCACTGATTTATCTCAAAAGTACTTTCTCATTCTGTTTTTAAAATGGAAATTCAATTTTTGAGGACGTTTTTGTCTCTCCTGAAAAATTGTAAAAACGTGGATTAGGCCCTTATGGCATGCTACCTTTCATTTCTATTTGGTGGACATTTCCTTAAAGAATTTCTTTGTTCACACCTCCTAGTTTTATTCAAATACCAAAAAAAATTACATCCTCAAAATTTGAGCCAAATCGGTTAATATTAACAAGTGCCACAAAGACCATAAGGTTCCCCATTAATTTAACATGGAAAAAGGCAGCTTTTTGTTGATCTAAGATTTAAATGCGATGGTATGTTACAATTAATTCCACGTTACATTATCTTGTTCAGAATTCGTCAAAGAATAAGAATCAATCATAACTTTTAAAGTCGAATCGCTTTAAAGCAATGTTTTGGGTCCCCAAAGAATACCCCATATAAGTGACAATTTTGAATTTAAAGTATTATAGAGGTTTATTAACGCTTTTTGAACAATAAAATTCTAAAAGTGAAAAATATGGGCTACCCTAGTATTACTTGTATCCAGGGTTCAGTATGAATAATACATAATGTAATTTACACGGTTATCTACATGTAATTGACCATGGAAGTTATGTAAATACTCATATATTTGTATTTCGAAAAAAATATGATGAATATTTTCGAGATATTTATAAGCAACATAATTTTTTTTTAATTAATTGGTTGTCCTGTAAAATAAAAATTAATATTTTTTTAATAATCAAACACAAAAAATTCTGTAAAATAAATGAAAATCAGACTAAAATGATGTAGACAAAAAAATTTTACCACTTTTGAAACAACTTAAATTTGTATTGTTGAGCAACAGAGCATACACTATTTCATTTAAAAGCGGAAGTAAAGATGACCTGATAACACCTTCAAAAGTTTCAGCTACTTTCCATATAAATCGACCTTTTCGGCTATTAAAAAAGTAGTCAGAAAGGTTTACAAGAATTTGATTCCAAAACTTTTGAAAAAAATTGTAATTTTCCTAATCCAAACATGTTATTAAAAGCTTTTTGAGTGAACTTTTCCTTTTCTTAAATAAAATACTTTTATTATCAAGTTTTTCCTTATTAAAGATCTAAGATTTAAATTATAATTCATTAAAAGTTATTTTTACTTTGAAGCAATGTAAATAATCTTTAACTAAGTAAAGTTAGTACTTCCTCCAACAAAACAAATTTATTTCCAAAACTCGGCTGAAATATTGAAATGGAATATGAAAACAACTATAATAAATGTAAGACAACATTTTCCTAACTAATTTGAAAGGAAAAATTTATAAACTTCAATATCATAAATCTGAATCTTTCAATAAGTTTATGACTATAACAATTAATTAATATAATATTAAAATTCAATTTTCTTTTAAAACTTCTTACACAATTATTTAAATTTGATGACCGGCATATTCAAAATAGAATCATTAATGAATTCCACTCTAAAAAGATCAGCAGATCTCTCTAAATAAGAAAGGTAGGAAACGCCTTCAGGCTAGAATGCAACTGATTGTAATTTTCCTAGAATTTCCACACGGTTTAAGGACTAATTAATAATTATAAATATATCTTTTGCATCCATGGATCATTTAAAAAAAAACTAATCAAGCACATTAACAGACTCTCAAGAGCAATTTAATAAGCATTTAAACCTCGGCCATAAATCTACACCGTAAGTGTTCTTAAATTCCTCAAGTTCAAGCAATTGTGACAGAGAATATGAAAACTATATGTAGCATAATTTTCAGCTTTTTACAGGTGCAAAACTGTAAATGCATTCCAGGTCAAATTATGTAATCATTTGATATGTAAAAACGCCTCCTAATGCTTCCGAAACATCCAATGAATTTTATAAGTGGGAATTTCAACATAAGTGAAGAAATTATTAAATACTGCTGAAAATAATTATCTTGATACTAAGAAAATGAAAATAGAATTGTTTTCAATTAAGAGTAAACTTATCAAATTAGCTTCGGTATTTAATTTTCGAAGCCACAGCCTTTGATTTTTTACAAAATTCAGACTAACAAGTGAAATACAGCAATTTTACGCATTTCCATTTAGGGTTTTGAAAGAAAATCCTTTTGCTACAATACTTTTCATATTAAATAATTGTAATTTAAAACGAAATAAACCAATTTCGTGAAACATATAATTTCATTGTAAATAACAAAATATGAAGTTGTATCAATAAAAATAATCTCAAGTAAACATTCTAAACATTCATACCATAAGTACTATGCAATCTAGAAAAACTCGTTGCATTTTACGAATCCTTGAACGATTTAATTATGTAAGTGATCTAATTGACCTTATTTCTGGAATATGTGTATTTGTGTAATGCAATGTGAACACTAACTTTCAAAAAATAATTGTAGATTAGATTGCACACGGGTTTTAACATACATAAAATCCCCCATCCCACAGGAGATCGTCAGACATTAAATCTTATAGCTCACATCACTTCCCACATCCCCAATTAATTCAGGTAATAACTTGTAATTCAAAGAATGCAGTTTTACAAGTTAGGTATTATTATTATTATAGTTTACAGAGCAAATTATTCCAAATGTTCAAGTGCAGCAGGGTACTATCTTGAAAATGATAGTAAACACTTGTTGTAGAAGTTATCGATTTCACCTCGCATTTCACTTTGAAGTTATTTTGCAAACTACGAAATTTACTACTTCCCTGGAATTCGAAATAGAATATAGAACTGAGTCCAGGAATAGATGAAAATTTCTGAAAATAAGGAGAAAAATATAATTTTTGAAATAATTTTGTTAAACTGATTTGTTGGTCAATGTAACACTTTTAAATATTAATGAAAAAACGGATTATTTTGTTTTTAATTATCCTATTTTGTATTTTTCTCCGTTACATAGGTATCTGGGATTGAAGAGCAATTCAGAATGTAGATTCAATTTAATAAAAATTCAAAATAGAGTAACTGGATAAAAAAACTACTTTTTGAAATTCTTGCATGACTTTATATGAGTATATCTAATAATATTTAAAAAATCTACTGCAGTTACAGAATTTTTAGGTTAATTGCAAGGTCAGTAAAATTAACCCCATTCAGAACTGCTGATCTTCTGGAAGGACAATCAGTTTTCTTCACCAACAAATGCTGATTAATAGTGAACAAGAATGGATTTTAACATATTTACTGTTGAAAAATATTTTATGAACTAGATTAGACATTAATAGAAGAAGATTGTAAATTAGAATGAAAAATAAATTAAGTTTTTCCCATTTTTAATTACTGTTCAATTGGCATTTATTTAGTTCTTAATGTTTTAGATTTAAATGTTTCAAATTAGAATGCTGCATTAAAAGTTCTTTTTGAAAGTTTTAAAATACGAAGTGGTTTAATTTCAGGCGATTTCAGATTTGAACTCCTGTAAATATGAAAGTGTAAGATTTTAAAAGTGAGAATTTATACTGTATACGTTGTTACGATTCTGATTTTAAAATTTTACAGTGTTAAACGTTTAAAATTGTTAATTTTTAAATACTTGACGTTTGCAATTTTTTAATCCTGAACACTTTCAATTAAAAATTTTATATCCCGAAGTCTGAAATATTCACAAAAAAATCTTTCTTCAGACGAATTCCTAATTTCCTCAATCTTGCCACCATATCCCTGGTTTGAATTATTTTCTGTTAACTTCAAATATAATCAGCTGAGAATATTCAACTCTAGATAAATAAGATAAGATACCCGAAATAAACCAAGCCAACTTTAGTATAAATATCAAATTCTTTCAAAAATCTTTCCTCTAATCTCTAATTTATTCCCTAATTCTCTCAATCCTCTCAGTAGGATTCCTGTCTTGAAGTATTTGCTCTCTACTGACAATGAAAGCGAAACAAACCGGAGTACTTTAGTTAATCAGATAAGAAATCTGAAATAAACAAAGTCAAGTTCAGTATTAGTCAGAATAATTAAAGTCCAGGAATCTGGTATGATACGAAAAAAGACATTTTAGAGCAAAATATCCAACAAAAATTAAACTAGCCAAAATTTGGTGTCAGTAAAACAAACTTTTATATTCAATACGCGCCAAGTTCGGACCCTTTAAATAGTTTAAATCTATGCAATTAATTATTTAAAATTTTTAATTATTTGGTATATTTTTATACTTTATAAAAACATATTTTTTATGTCAAATATAAGCAGCCAAACACAGGATATTATCATACTCTGAATATCCAGATTGTAACATCCATTTACCTTCGTGTGAAGAAGCAAATCAGAATTATATCTTAATGAGTAAGCGAAGTGCTCATAAATTGCATAATCTTATTTATTAGGTCTACAAATTAATTCGGTGCCTTTACATTGTAGTCTTGTAACTCTTGGTCAAACTTGAATTTTTTCCCGCCCTAAGGTAGTTTTAAAGGGTGAACCTTAAGCTTTAAAACACAATATAATTTATAATAGATGGCGGCCCAATTGAAAAAAATTCAGCTAAGGCGACCCAAATTATTTTCTCAACCTTAGGACTCAGGAGAAGGTGCGGTGACATTTAAAACGTGTAAAAGGTGGCTTCAGAGATTTTACAATGATGATTTTTCAATTGGAATGCAAAAAGAATGCAGTGTCTCAAATGTTCCTTGTCTGACGCCATTGTATTCACAAACGATTTTTGAGATAAGTCCGCAGGGCCGCCACCTATTCTTTGAAATTACCTTAGAACGGAAAAAAGTCAAGTTTGACGAAGAGTTACAAGACATCAAAATAAAGACATCGATAGTGCAAAAAAAAACTGCCTCTGGACCAGGTTCCGAACCCAGGCCGCCGGTGCTGCTCACTGTGCCACAGCTTATAGATGCTCGAATTTCCCCACTATTTACTATTTGCTTCCCATACGATGCCTTACGATATCTTCAGTAGTAGGGATCATATAACATTATGGGATTTAGTTTCTCATTAAATTCCGTAATGTGACACGGTTTTAAATATCAGTCCGACCTCAAGCAAGGGTTTTGTACGCGTAGCCTTAAATTAAAAATAGGGTAGTTTTCTTATTGTTAAACCACTGATATAAAGAAAAAGAATAATTAAAATATGGAATTTTATTTGTTACCTCCACCAAAATAAATGCTTAAAATAGGAAATTAAATACAAGGTTGTTACAGAATTCAGATTTCAAAATTCCTGCACATTTCCAAGTTTTCCACGTCAACTTTTGAAAAATGTTACTTATACATTTTATATTTAACACATTCATAATTTTAGTTAAAAATTCATCTCTTTGAGTGTAAATGTGCCTATTCTGTTGAAAATACAATTATTTTGTTTAAAATTAATCTACTTTGTTGAAAATTCTTGCTTTTAGTTGAAAATTCGTCATTTTTTTGGTAGAAAAATCTTCACGGTAGAAAATTCAAGTGCTTGGTTTAAAATGAACTTATTTGTTGAAAATTCACAGTTTCGGGATAAAAAATTGAACGATTTTTTTTAGAAAATTCTTGTCTTTCAGTGATAAATTTATCTTTTTGTATTGAACATACAAATGGTTGAAAATTAACTTTTTTTGGTTGAAGATTCAACTATTTTGTTCAAAACTCTTCTTTTTTTTTAGATAAGTTCAACTGTTTTTGATTTAAAATCAAGATCTCTTTTGCTTGAAATATCAATTTTTCGTTGCAAATTCAACTATTTGATATAGTTAGTCGACATTTTCATTTTGTATTAAAAAATGTTCTTCCCTTCAAATTCCCTTCAGTCGACGATTGATGATGCTAGTATAGTAAAAAAATGCTTAATATTTAATAGTAAAAAAGTAACAACTGCAAACTGAATGTTTAAAATAAGCAGAAAAGTATAAAAATAATTATTAAAACTTTAAAACGAAATAGCAAGAAAAATTTCTAGGCTCTTTTTCAAATTTCCAGAAATTTTCCAGGTTCTGTAAGAGACGGAAACCCTAAAAATTCCCAGTTTCCGTATCCAAAGTCTACTGGGAACTCTTCTAATCTCCAAAATGAATAACGAACACTACATATTTTTTCGATTCAAAATGAGCAGAAAATTGAAGAGAATCTGAGGAGATCTTCAACGACAATTAGTGGTTGGCACGCGGTAAAACGTCGTCAAATGTAAACAGCTGTTTGACAGATGGAAGCCCGTGCGTGTCGTGTGCTCGGTTGGTTCGACCTTGACCCGCGACCTCGATGTAACGGTGCCCGACAAGTCCAGATCCTAGCTAGGTCAACCTGACTTTTCCCCAGTCTTGAGTTTCTCGATACTGCCTTCCACCACTACTTCTTTTTTTAATTTTGATGCATTTATTAGTGGTATTTTAAGTTACTTAAAAAATTATACAAAAAACAGACCGTGGTAGCAGCGCATTGAGCAGACTAAAGTCACTTTTCCTGATCCGGAAAAAGTTCCAGAAGAAGAAGAGGAAACTAAAGCCGAAACCTGCAGAGTCAAACACAAGTGTGTTCGGAATTAACGGATGCGAGACGTGTAATGTAGTATTAAAATTTTCAAAGAGTTGAAATGAAAGTCGAGGATTTCGATATTCAAATCGATTTAAATATCCAGAGGTTTAGAATTTTCAAACTTCCCATTTCCTAATGCCAAGTATTAAGACTTTAGAGACATTTCCGGGGTTGACAACTCAATCACTGTACAATGACTTCAAGCCAGAGGCTTCAGTACAGGTGTACAGTGTACGAACCAGCTTTCAAAAATTGATAACCCAGCGGGTATTTCCTTTTAAAACCTTACCAGTTTTAATTTAAGGATATCAATTTTTAAGAATATTGAGTTAAAAGAACGCGTGTGTAACCCCGCATTTTACGCACATGTTGCATATTATACTAATTTCAATAGAAAATTAAACTATTCCATTATTTTTTGAAATATGAATGTTTTTAGTTTAAAATTAAACTTTTTGGTTGAAAATTAACTTTTTTGTTAAAAATTCATATTTTTGGATTAATAATTCAACTGTTTTTATGAAAATTCGTCTTTCTAGATTGAAAATTCTATTACCTACGTCGTAAATTCAACTATTTGAATATTTATATTTTGTTTAGTTGAAAATAAATATTTTTCACATAAAATGTAACTATTCTAGTTGAAGATTCATCACTTTAGTTAAAATTCATCTCTGGTTGAAAATACAACTATTTTCGGTTGAGAATTCATCTTTTTTTTGGTTAAAATTTGTATTATCTGGTTGAAAATTTAACTGTTTTGGTACAAAATTCAATCTATTTGGTTGAAAATTTATGTATTTTGTTGAAAATTCGTAATTTTTTTGGTAGAAAAGAAATCTTTTTGGTTAGAAATTCAACTGTTTGGTTGGAAATTAATCTGTTTTAATTGAGGATTAAAGTACGTAGTGTATACAGATACGGCATTTTTTGCCGTATTTTAATTTTGTAGTACGGCATTTTAGTGACTGGTCACAGAAGAGTGATCGTGAGGATTCGTGATTTCAATCGGAAGTGCTGCCATCTGCTAGACGATTCGTAAATTAGTGATAAAGTGTATTATAATAGAAATAATGAAGTGATGAGCAATTCTTTAGTGTGCTTTTAGTGTGTAACGTTTTTGATTATATATGACACTTTGTGTGTATTTATAACTTAATATTCCTCACTTTACGATAAAATAGTAAAATATTGTACTATTTTTCCAAATTAGCAAAAAATATTATCGAAATAGAAAATTCCTTATTTACACACTTTGCCGGACTAGAATTCGTCTTTGCTAGTTAAATCAAACGGGTTTTTATTTTAAATTCAAATACTTACTTGATGAAACATCAACTATCACATATTTCGTTGAAAATTCATCGTTCTCGGTTGAAAATTCAACTTCTTTGTTGAAAGTTGAACTACTTTCTTGAAAGTTCATTTTCTTTTTTATTTACTTTTATTATTCATAATTTTAGTTGAAAATTCGTTTTTTCTTTAGTTTAAAATTAATTTTTATTTTAGCCAATTAGCGAAGAAGTTCAAAAATATTTATCGAGGAAAAGTAAAGAAATATTGACATTAGAGGAAAATTGTGAAAAAGTAGTGTCTTCAGTGTAATTTTTTTCGAAAAAGTAGCAAAATAGTGTCATCGCCCAAAAAAGTGTCAAATAGAGTGGTGAGTCCGAGGCCTGGAATTATTTCTGTCACCAGTCACAGGGATTCCCTCCCACCCCCGCAATATATTGGAAATGGGTAGGGGTGTGACTTAAATTATATCTGTGAAAAAGTATGACATGAGAGATGTAATTTTAATAATCTACCACTTTTTATTACTTACTGAAATAAATGGAAAAACCTTAAATTTTTTAGTGTTATAAAATGTTGACCTTAAAAACAAAATTTACGCCTACTATTTTCACTATCATATTCGTAATCAGCGTGCCAAAATACATACACAACTACAAAAAAAAGCCATAGATTAGTATGCTGCATGGCAAATTACCATAAATTAATCTCTAGAGATATAATCCTGAAATCCAACGCACACATGTTCAGTGTCCACACATATACTTGTTTGAATGAAACTTTAGATTTATTGCCTTGTATAAACACCTGTAAAGCGCAGTAAATTGAACAATTCAAATAGGTCGTCGTGTTTAGAAGCTTGCAAATTTACCAAATTCAAAATTAAAAGAGTTGACAATTTCACAACAATTTTAATATTATAAGAGTTTTCACTTTAATTAGGTAAAGTTAAGAAAATTCTGCGCTCTCCAGTAAATATAGGGTATACAATTATACATTATATGATTATAGGGACCAGAATATCAAGCCTTGTGATAAGCTTTGAATTCTTAAATTCGATTTTGAAAATCTGAATGTTTGAGATGTTTCGAATTCGAATGTTTCTAAATTCGAAGGTTTCAGATTTTCAAGAGTCTTGAGTTTAAAACCATTAAATTGGAAAATATTTGAACTCATATTCTTAGAATTTTTAAGTCTGGAAATTTAGAACTTTTAAAGTTAAACGATTTCAGATTTTATTGCAAAAAGGATCAGCTACAAATCATAATTACGAGAAAATTGTAAGACGCGATTTGGACTCATTAAAAATTAAAAAAAAGAGGCATAACTAATTTAAAAACGCTTTATATATTAAAAAGCTCCCAACACTGAAAGCTTCACTGACTTCAAGTGATTTCAGTTTGTACCATTTTTACATAAAAATCGATACAAACAGATCCAATGATTAAACAGGCTTGTTTAAAAATTACTAGATTATTTTTGTTAAGGCCCCTAATTAAATTGACATTTGAATTTATTCAACTTTTTCAAACATGTATCCAGACACGATTATTTAGATAAATTATGGTTTTAGATCAATCTATTGTGACAATTGCATGATAACGAGAATTTCTTGCTCCGATTTGAATTATTTTTAAACAAAGTATGTGCTTTCATGAAAAGTTCCCCAAAAACTTGACACTTATTCACCCTTTATGCCCCTTCTTGACATAAAAAGTCTTCCCGAGTAGCTACTAAAATTTATTTAATAGTAAACCAATAAAAGGAAAATTCTATTTTAAAACCTAGTACGTTTAAAATACTTCGAATTCGAATTAGGTTAACACATATTGATTTTTAAAAAAACTTCCGAACATGAAATCCCTTTATATCAAAAAGTCCTTAAATTTTAAAGCATTCTTTCGATTATATAAATGGAAAAGATTTAAAGTATCATAAATATTTGAAAGTTATTTGGAGTTTTGGAACATTCAGATTGGCAATTTCCAAAATTTGAACCTTATTTTGAAAAAAAGGCATGGCGCATGCGCAACGTATTCCAATATTTTGATCAATTATCACAATGGGTAAACTTTTTCGCTGGAAATTTGGTAAAATAATGTTCATAAAAAGTGATGCTTTTTACTAATTTATATGTGAATATGCATTTTTTATGAAAAGTGATCGAAACACTTGACATTTAATATATGATTTATGTCACTTTTGACTATGAAAAGCCCTTCCTACTCCAATTTCGTATCTCACTAAAGAAAAGAACCATTTAATTTAAAACCGCGTATGCTTAAAGGGCCTCGAATTTGAAATCGGTGAAATTAGGTTAACACACAAAAACTAGGTTAACATATATATGTGATACAAAAATCTTTACAAACCTTAACAAAAAATCGATACAGGGTCAGATTAAAATAAAGAACAAGAATTGAAAAATGGGTCATGTTTAAAAAAACTAAAATTTTACCAAATTGATAAATTTGAAGACAGAAAAGGAAGAAGCGACTTACAAAAAGCAGGAAAATTTAAAAAAACGGGATCGGATTCAAGTAAATTTTAGAATTTAGAAAAAGAGAGTAAAAATCCGGACTTTAAAATACTTGAAAATTCGAAAAACCCACATAATTCTATCCTATCAAAATCGAAACCTCAGTTAGAAAAACATTCCATTAACCGTTGGACGATCTCGAGAGCGAATGTCATTGCTTCACTCGAAGGCGTGTGCGAGTGACATAACACGTCAATTTCACGTCGCACCAACTTCCTTGAAGGCCGATAGCAATCGATTCCTCTCCCGAGTCCCGACTCAACCGAGCGAATTACAACTATATTCGATTTCCCGGGATACTTGCTCCAGAAAATCTGCTCCTGGGAGCCAGAATGACAAAAAATCGATTTGAAAAGCTGGGAAAAGCGTAAAATATCGAAGGACGTCATCGGGCCTTCTTCTGGAGCGCGAGATATTCGGAGAATTCGTTAGTCGGTGGTTGGTCGACTTTGAGGTTATGTATCGCGGATTTACCTGAGCCGTAGTGGGACCTCTTCGTCGCGCCATTTTCCACGTCACAGTCGAGGGGCCGCTTCCTGGAGTCCGCGATCTCTGGGGAGGGACACGTCTCCATTCCTGTGTCGGCGGCCATCTTGACGAGGTTGTTGTTTCGCGCAGGCAGACTGAACTCACTGCACGAAGACAGACACGACGGACGTCCCTCGACAGTCAGGAGCAGACGAGTCGTCCGTCGACGAACGAAAAACACGAGCACTCACAATAAACAAGGTGGACGATCGAACGAACGTACGTTCTTAATGGTCGCTGATTAGGGGAGGAAAATAGTGGACTTTGGAGGACGATGCAGGGAAATTATGTTGGATGAAGTTATGATGAACGTACGAACGAAAGGGCGACACACACTCACTCGCATTAGCGGAGTGCCGCGTCTTACTGGCAACTGCTCGCAGTGCTCGCTCGCGGCTGCCTTGCCAACCAACCAGCTGGTTGGTTGATACGCGATGGCAGCGAGTACAGTCTGTATATCTATATAGTCTAGAGTCTCCTCTCTCTCGCGCTGCTGCCGTTCAAACGGCGCACTTAGCTCTGTCGCACTCACTCGCAAGGGCTAGAACTCAGAAGGCCCCTGGGTCAGGGGCGGAGAATTATGGAGCCGAGTATCCGGGAGAGTGTTCCGGTACATTTGAGCTTTGCGCTGGGATTGGGTGGTTACTGCTCGATAGAAAAAAGAAATTAAACTGAAATTCAATATAATATAGTAATATCATATTTGAATTTTTTACTTTTTGAATAGAAAAAAAAATTATATGACTGATATCTAGTGGTTTTCTTCAAAATTGTGGGACGACTGAAAAATCCCGAAAAATCAAATTCCCGAAGGATAAAATTTCCTAATAATAAAATTCCCGAAGGATAAAATTTCCTAATAATAAAATTCCCGAATAATAAAATTCCCGAATAATAAAATTCCCGAATAATAAAATTTCCTAATAATAAAATTCCCGAATAATAAAATTCCCGAATAATAAAATTCCCTAATAATAAAATTCCCGAATAATAAAGTTTTCTAATAATAAAATTCCCGAATAATAAAGTTTCCTAATAATAAAATTCCCGAATAATACAATTTCCTAATAATAAAATTCCCGAATAATACAATTTCCTAATAATAAAATTCCCGAATAATACAATTTCCTAATAATAAAATTCCCGAATAATAAATTTTCTAATAGTAAAATTCCCGAATTGGAAAATTCCCGGATAATAAAATTCTCGAATAATAAAGTTTCCTAATAATAAAATTCTCGAATAATAAAATTTCCTAATAATAAAATTCCCGACTAATAAAATTTCCTAATAATAAAATTCCCGAATAATAAATTTTCTAATAGTAAAATTCCCGAATTGGAAAATTCCCGGATAATAAAATTCCCGCATAATAAAATTCGCGACAGAAAATTACCGAAGTAGAAAATTGCCAAACCCAAACAATTAACATTCTTTTTATAAATATTATTCATTTATTAAAAATAAAATAATCAATTTTCATAGAAAAAAAATAATTTAAATGTTTAAAGTTTCTAAAATTATTGTTTGAATTTAAGATAACAATAATTGAAACAAATTTTCATCCAGAAACATATATTTGTTAATTGTTGTTATTTTCAATTCAAACAATAATTTTAGAAACTTTAAACATTAAAAATAATTTTTTTATATGAAAATATGTTATTATTGTATTTAAAAAAAATAACATTCAATGAACAAAATTTAATTGTTTAATTTCGGGAATATGTTACTTTGAATATTTTATAATTCGGCCATTTTTTGTCGGGATTTTATTATTTGATAATTTTCCAATTCGGTAATATTAAAAACTGTTCGGAAATTATATTATTCGGGAATTTTATTTAAACAATTTTTATTTTTCGGAATTTTTCACTCGATCCATTTTTTATGTATAAAATTAATTACATTATTACAATTCGAATTATATTACAATGAAAATTTAAATAAATAATATATATATACAAGAAAAATTTTTAAATGTTTAAATTCATGAATTTTATTATTCGAGAATTTTTCTATTCGGGAATTTTATTTTTCGGGATTTTTCAGTCGTCCCAAAATTGTTGCCAAATAAAAAATATTCTTATATTTTCATGTTTAAAATCTTCAACACTATTCTTCTTACTTCTGCACAAGCGACAGGTCGAATTTTGTGTTATAAAAAGATGGGTAAATCGAACTTCCTTGAAATTATAGTTTTTTTTTAATTCAAAGTGACAGTAAATTATAAATGATTCATTTAGAAACTTTAGAACACGTGAAGATTGTTATACGTTTCTTTTTAATTTTCTTTTCCAATTTATCCAATATATTTTTACTTTTATTATTTTATCACGTTGTAAAATATCCAAATTGTTCTTTTTTGAATTTTCATGCATATCGCCCGGCAATTTGTTCGAATCCTCAAAAAAATCAATGCATTTTGTTTAACGAAATTATATTTAGAGGAGGCGCAAGCCCCACTAAGTTCAACACGTATTTCCCATAAGAATAAAATAAACTTTTGTAAATTTTATTCAGAATCGTCAGTGCTAGATAAATTGAGTTGAAACTCAATGTTTTTCTTCAAAAATAGCCGTACAATACGAATAAAAAATTACTTTTCAAATATCACGCCCATAAATCTGTTTTATAGCGTCCCAAAAGAAACCTCATAAGTGAAAAATTGTGTTTTGCGATTTTTTGGCACTAATTACCTTTTTTTTGCGGTTTTTTTTAATAAAAAATATTTATAATATATAAAATACTACTTTCTACTGATAATTATATGTTCAAACGAATTGTTTAAACAATTTATTCTTATTTTTAGGAATTTTCTCTTAGAATAGAGTTAGAAAGTCGAGGGTTTTTCAGAAATTTTTAACTTATTTTCAACTTTTCAGTTAAAGCGAGCAAGTAATAAAATAAATTTGACATAAATTAGCGTGAGATAATAATTAATGCATTTTAGGAAAACTAATTATTTAAACAAATCATTATTGTTTATAACTATCTTCTTCTATTATAATGCTGGATAGTTGCGTTTTTTTCTGAAATTTTTAACTTTTTGTCCACTTTTCACTTAGTGAGGTAATAATTATTGCAATGTAGTAAACATAATTGTTTAATCAAATTATTATTGTTCATAACTATCTTCTCATAGAGTAATACTAGACAGTTGCGCTTTTTTCAGAAATCTTCAGTTTTACTTTGACTTTTCAGTTATCAACAAATAATAAGTGAACATCAACAAAAGAATCATTTTTTAATTAGTATTCTTTTTTTTTTAATGAATTATTTTTACTCCTTTGCCAATGTTTTAAAAATATTAATTTAAACAAAAAGGCTATCTTACAGTACAGATAAAAACAAAGAATGAAATAATTAGGAGTAGATCTGTAAACGACTTGTAAAATTTTTGTTTTGAATTACAGCACGAATCTGTACATATGTATATTATCATCAATGACAACGTTTCTTCTTAAGGGAAGGAGTTGGGGGGGGGGGGGCTGATAGTAAAATATGTGCAATTCCAAATTTTCATTCTACGCTTTACAATAAACTTCGTGTTGTAATTCAAAACAAAATTTTTACAAGTTATTTACACACCTACTCCTCCCACCAACTCCTCATTATTCCATTCTTTTTTAATCTCTACTGTAAGATAGCTTTTTTGTTAAAAACAATATTTTTAAAATATTGGCAAAAGAGTAAAAATAATTCACTTTGAAAAAAATATAATTCTATTTAAAAAATGACTCTTGTTGATGTTCATTTATTATTATTTCATGACTAAAAAGTCAAATCAAAACTGAACATTTCAGAAAAAATCGCAACTTTGTAGCATTACTCTAAGAAAAGATAGTTATAACCAATTATCAATTGGTTAAATAATTATCTTTGTTAACTTGCATTAATCATTACCTAACTAAGTGAAAAGTGGAGAAAAAGTTTAAGAGTTCAGAAAAAACCAAAACTTTTTAGCGCTTATTTAAAGAGAATATTATTAACAATGATAATAAATTATTTAAACAATTATTTTTGTTAACTCCAATTAATTATTACCTCACTCTAACTGAAAATTGGACAAAAAAGTGAAAAATTATAGAAAAAACTGCAACTTTCTAGCATTATTCTAAGAGAATATTGTTATAAATAAAAAAAAAAGGTCTGAACAATTATTTAATAAATTTTTTTATATTAATTGATTCATTTCAAATTGAAATTTTTGATTTAATTTTTGATTTTAATTATTTCATCATGTTCTTGATTTCATTTGAAAGAGGAGATTTTAAATTTTAATTTCGCGAAGTTTTTAATTTTTCCATTTACTTCCCTGAAGCATCAATCGATACGAAATATAATAAGCTTTCTAACAATTGAAAAAAAATTGAAAAAAAAATTTTAGCCCGCAATATGAAATTATTCTATACGAAAATTTTGGCACAAATAGGCTTCTTTTCCAAGTCCATCTATTCGTACGGAAAAATTTCGACAGTTTGTAACGAAATTTTGGTACGTTTAGCGTAGACGCGATCTTTATATTAATTTCAAATTTTAATTTAATTAATAAAGTTATTGTAAATATTATTGAATAACATTTTTGATTAAGTTAATTCTTATCTTAACTTTGAAAGGTTTTGAAGATCAATAAATGTGAGAGGAAATCAAATTTTAATCAATATATTTTAATCAGTGTGTAACTCAAAAATTGAATTACAAAATATAGTTAGCATTAACTTTTTTTTGCGCTTCCTGAACAATTTTTTTGAAAATTCTTTTTTCCCCATTTATTAGATTCGAATAATAAGTAACTATATATATAGTCACATATTAATCTATGGCAATTTAGGCACTGATTAGTATTACGGAATTTTCCCTGGCGGTAGACATTTCGGATAATTTACAAACAAATAAATAAAATAAAATTACTTATGCAGATCATTTTTTTTGTTGACCCTAAATTTAAAATAACAATTATTTAAAATAAAATTTGGAAAAAAGGAGAGCATCGGTTGCCTTCAGGCCCTCAGACTAGCGTTTTTTCTCTTGACCCTTTGGACTTTTTGGACTTTCAACCGATTGACCGTGAGGGCAAACCCTCAATAATATCTGAGAATTCGAAGTTCGACTCCCATAAAAATTTCATCAAATTTTTAACAAAAATACATTGTTTTTAAGTCTGAACTGAATAAAGAGGAAAGTTTTCAACGTCAACAAAATATTACTTTGAAATTTTAACCGATTGACCGTGATTTTCCCCTGTGAATTGTCCACATGGGCTCCTGAGTCTTTGACGAGGGCCGACATTCAAGAGATTTTTTTATGTACAGTTTTTGGTATTAAATGCTAATGAAAAATTGAAATTTTAAAAATATGATTTTGTGTCTAGGCTATAATTTGTTGAAAATAATAAAAAATGATGTTTTTTAGGATTCAGACAGGCAAGCCATAAATTCCTTAGATATCAAAAAAAAATTTCTTAGTCTTTATATTTCTTGAAAATGTGTGATTTGAGGGTTTTATGCCTTTTTCTAGCAGCTTTAAAGTATAACAAAACATTTTTTTGATGCCTAAGGGAATTATAGATTTCTTCTCCAATCCGAACTAAAGAAATGTTATACATAATATGTACTAATTTTTTTAAAAATTTGAATACAAATTAACTGAATCTTAAAAAATGTTATTTACTTATTTTTGCTGATTTTCAAAAATATCTAACTCAAGCGAAAGTTATATTTTTTAAATTTTGATATTTTATTAGTATTTGATACCAAAAACTGTATAGAAACAATCATTACAATCATTTTCGTAGGGAAATTTTTTTTAATTCTCAAAATTCCAAATTGTTTACCTCATTAGCAACTCTTCAGCACTAACCATTTTCGATTTTCAAAAATTTTGTATTTTCGGTCCACCCTACTATACACTTTTCAGAGCAAACGCATCTTTTGTAAGGAAGTCAGATAAGGAGTGACAGATTACCTTGATATTTGATAGTAATTTAAGTTACACATATAGGGGCTATCATCCTTTAGATAACTAAATTATTATCATCATTTTTTCTAAAGTGTTATTTTCTAGTCTTAAAAATGTATTAAAGTAAAACCGCTTAAATATCAATAGAAAACTACGGAACTTTTATAAAAAAAAACTTACAAGAAAGTACAACATTTCTACAACTTTAATTTTTGTTAAAACATCTACTTTTTTGTAAAAAACCGTATAAAATTTAAGAAAAAATACAATTAAATACAAGTAGCTGATTTTTTCTTGTATTTACTTGTTGCAAAGTGAAAAAATTAACAATAAAGTATAAGTTTCTACAATTCAAATTTTTGTATAACTTTTTATTGATATATTTTTTTTATTTTCTTGTAAAAAGCTACAAGGTATTACAGAAAACTACTGGATTTTAATTTTTTTTAATTTGAGTGTCTGACGTCATAACATTTAATTTTACGTAAATTATTGTAGAAAATGAAAAATCTTTACAAAAAACACAAGATTTCATCAAAGTGGAAATATTGGGAAACTGTACATAAAATTATTTTGTAAATACTGGTAGTTTATTGTAGAAATGTACAAATTTAAACAAAAAATACAGATTTTTACAAGCAATACTTTTGGAATCCGCATCAACGTTTCGATTTGTATCTTACTGTCAATTTTCGTAGGATATGTAATATATAAGTTTCTACAAGAAACTATAATTTAAAAAAATATTACATTTTTACCAAGAACTTTTGCTATCATAATAAATCACAGATCAAGCAGCAATTTCAGTTATGAACATTTTCTTTTAAATAAATTTTTACCTAAATATCCACATCTATCAAACGTTTATTATAAATCAGAGACGTTATTTATTTATTCAAAAAAATTATTTTTATGTAAATAATTTCAGACATGGAAATGCATTTTAATGAAAAAAAAAAATTAAATTATATTATATCAATTGTTAGAAACGCACCTAACTTCAGTTCCGTATCGACTCGCAAGAGTGGTTATCTTTAAAATAGTATCAAACTTATTAAAAATCCAAAATTTTGAAGGATTCGAAATAAAATTTTTAAGCTTATTGAGGATCTTTGAAGGTTTTATGAAAATAAAAAAAGTTTCTTGAGATTGCTGGGAAAATATAAAATCATTTTTTATTTTGAAAAATTAATGTTAAGAGGATATTTAAAAATATTTGAAAAAAACAACAAATTTTGATGAATAAATAACAACTGAACAATTATTAATTTGAAAGCAATTCGAGGAAGTTTAGGATATATTTAAAAGTTTTAAAAATATTTCAAATTAATTTGGAACATGAAAAGATTTCAAAACATTTAAGACAAAAATGTAGATTTTTGAAGATTTCGAACAAAAAATTTAGAAGCCTTGGAAGAATTTTGAAAAGTTCAAAAAAAATTAAAATTTGTTAACAAAATTCCTAGAAAAACTAAAAATGATTTTTTTTAAATTTGTTTTAAGAGAATATTAAAAAACATTTCAAAAAAGAATGTGGAAGATTTCCAGACAATTTTTTTTTCTTGCAGGATTATCGAAAAATTCGAGTTCCAAGATAATAGAAAAATTTTCATTAGATTTCTGGAAAATTTGAAGAATATTTTTTTTTAATTTTTAAGAGAATATTTAAAAATATTCCAAAACAAATGTTGATGTATATATTAATGTTTCTAGCTTAACATTGATTGAAATGTTATAATTTCGAAAATGTATACATCTTTGATTTAAAATTTTCCAGTTTAACTGCTTGTAATGGCCAAATTTTCAATTGATAAGTGTTAAATGCTTCTATTTTATACGCATAAATTATTAAGCGTTTGAATTTAAAAAGTTTCAAGCTTTAATTTCAAAAATTTTCAAATTCGAAAGTACTCCACTTTGAGTGTTTCAATTTGCAGTTAAGTTTCTATAACTTTAAATAAAAAAACTTTTTATCTTCAAGAGTTCGAATCTTTTAATTACAATGACCGTGTTCAATTCTTTCTCAATTGTTCAATTTTCATTTTCTGTCAAAAAATTATTATTTTTCGACCTAGGATAACAAATATTGAGAACATTGCAAAGACATAATTTTAAATGACGTATATGGTGTCCAATAGATTGCTATATATATGAAAAAAAACTTTAAACGTAAGGATTTGTTGTTTAATAACGATTATTCATTATTGTGCTTTAATAATCTACCATTCTTTTAAAGTTTAAACATAGAAGATTTTTTTTGTAATAGCTATCATGTGTACATCTTAATTTAAAATTATCTCGTTTTAATATTCTAAATACGTATTTGTCATCCTAGGCCGAAAAAGAACAACTTTTTGGCTGCAAAACCTATAAATTCCTGTGGATTCTAGTAGTTGTAAATTCTTGTAGTTGTCCGCATAATATAAAATACTTGTTCTTTCCTGTAATTTTGGTTGTAATTTATTGATGTGAAAATGATTTGAGTATTTTGTACTTTTTCGTAAACATTTTTCCACCAGGGCATTATTTTATCTATTTAATATTTAGAAGAAGAAATGATAGCAAGTAATGAATTAACTAATAATAAATAATGTCAGTAAATTCCAAAGTATCAAAACCTGTTCCAAAGAATCATGTGTACGGTACTGGGACAGTACCTCTTATTCAGTGTGCCAGTACTGGTTCAGTGCAATAAGAGCTACTGACCCAGTACTTTTCACACTACTGGCTTGGTACCGCGCCAGTTTTTAGCAGTGTGCCAGTATACACACCATAGTTATCAGTAGGTGTGTTTTCAGTACTGGGCATCCAGTACTGGGCCAGTACCGTGATATTCTATTACCGTAAAACGTCATGCATTTATAGTAAATCTCCACCTGGCATGTTTTTAGTTGTTATTCATTGTCAGTTAAGTGAAAACATTTTTTAATTCATGAAAACAATCAACGCGAAAGTCTATTCCTAATTTCCATAAATCGGGCCGTAAATACTATGATCTATCCATTGAATTACTTCCAATAAAAATATGTAAATCTCGCTATTATTTCGTTCGATTACTTCGTGTTTGCGATACACCCAGAAACCGCTAATTTCAACCTAATTCAGTGTTCGGAAGGATCACGATTTGCAAAGACTTACTATTATTTCGATGGTATAACCGCGTTCGTGTCCAGGAAATTGACGAATAACTGAAATCTGCTTTCTTCGCTTTCACAAACAGTTGCTCGTCTCCTCTTCAAGACTGATAAGATATACGATATACTGTGACACTGCAGTAAACCACGTTTATGTGTAATTGTTTACCCAGTACGCAGTAGGCATCGCAGGCCAAGTAAACCATTGCGGAAGTGGTCTCTCGAATCTCAATAAATACTTTTTGGATAAGAAATTATCATTATAAATTTTGTGCCACCTATTTATCAAAAATCTTATTTTATTTTTCTAACGTAAGAATTTTTTGGAAAGCGTGAAAAAATTTACCTTAGCCTAGATTCGAACCAGGGACCCCTGTAGTATTTCTTGTGTGGACGCTTTTATCTATTTCGCAACAGAGGCGATATGCTTGTTATCCTTATGTACCTACTCTCAGGGTGATACGACATATCGATATTTTATAACTGAGAGACTTTATGATTTTCAAATACCTACAAACAACATTAAAGTAGAAATTCAGTGTGGTAAATCCTTGATTAATTCCATCAAATGATATTTTTTTGTTAAACAGGGAGAGTAAAGTTTTATTAAGATCTGAATTATGCTTACACTGTTCGATTTTTTCAAAGGACTGTCTACCAGTACGGATTTCTCCGTAAGACTAACACCGGTTAGTCTTACGGAAAATTCCGTAATACTAGTCAGTGCCCTTTTTTATATTATATTATATATTTATATTTTAAAAAAATTTCGTGAGGTTGAAGACTGCTCAGGGTGTCCGTAGGTCAGGAAAAACCTGGAAATCAGGGAAAAGTCATGGAATTTTGTTGGTTAGGGAAAAGGTTAGGAAAAATGGTCAAGGGCAATAAATTAAAAAAAAATTGTTTTTTGATTTGAGACGGTTTTATTCCGTTTATAAAAGCTTCTATATTCAAAAAGATACAAGATTAAGATTATGATCTTTGAATATTAATGTTCAGGAAAAATGAAAAGTTGGTCAGGGAAAAATTAGGGAATTTTGAAAATGAAATTTTGCGCTCCCATTTGCATTGTTTATTTCTATTTCTTTTTTTTTCAGTTGCTTCCACCTGACGATTATATTTTTATTCAAAAATATGAGAGAAAACGAAGTTTTCTTTTTTTTTATTTCGGTCTTACGATCAATTTAGAAAAAAATAAATAAAAAATAAATCGAGTCAAAATTCCTTTTTATTTTGACGTTTCGGCCTTATCTGTGGGCCTTCATCAGAAACAAACATCTGTTATAAAAGTATAAATAATAAAAAATAATAAAAAATACATAAAAAAAATAAATTAGATGTATAGGAATTTTGACTCGATTTCTTTTTTATTTTTTTTCTAAATTGATCGTAAGACCGAAATAAAAATATGAAAACTTTGTTTTCTCTCATATTTTTGAATATACAAAAACGATCAAAGAAAGTTTCACTTCATGATCTCTTTTGATTTCTTGAGGTTTTATTTATTTTGATTATATTTTTAATTAAAAATTTTATTACTTGGTTCCGAATTCAAAATTTTTGTTAAAATGTCATCCTTTTTAGATGAAAATCCAACTGCTTTGTTGAAAATTCGTCTTTTTGGGTTGAAAATTCAACTATTTTGCTGAAAAATTAAATTTTTGTTGAAAATTCAACTGAAATCCTTCTTGGTTAATAATTTAACTATTTTGTTGAAAATTCGTCTTTTTGGTGTAAAAATTCATCAGTTTTAGTAGAAATTTCATCTGTTTTGGGTAAAAATGCAACTATTTGGTTAAAATTAATCTTCTTTGGTTGAGGATACAACTATTTTGTTGGAAATTCGTCTTTTTCTGTTGAATTAAACTGCTTTGTTGAACATTTTTTGTTGTTGTTGAAAATTCAGCTATTTTGGTAAAAAAAATAACTTTTTCTTGAAAATTCATATTTCGATGTTGAAAGTTCAACTGAAATCTTTTTTTGGTTGAAAATTGAACAACTTCGTTATAGGTGGAATAACTTTGTTAAAAAAATCGTTTTTTCACGTTGTGGTTGAAGATTCAGAATTTTACTTGAATATTCATCTGTTTGATTGAAAATTCGTTTTCATTCTCTTGGTTGAACATTAATTTTTTCAACTGAAAAATTTAACTATTCCAATTAAGGATTAATTTATTTTGTTGAAAATTCTTTTTCTTTATGTTTAAAATGAACTTTTTAAACTGAAAATGTAACTTTTCCATTTCTGGTTGATAATTTATCTTTTTTATTTGAAAATTGGTATTTTTTGGTTGAAAATGAACTTTTTGATTGAAAATTCAACTGTTTAACAGAAAATTTGTCTTTTGTCTTGAAAGTGTAACAATTTGGATGAATTTTTCTTTATTACTTGACTGAAAAATCATTATTTGTTAAAAATTCGTCTTTTCGGTAGGAACATTCATCATTTTAGTTCAAAATTCATCTCTTTGGTTGAAAATTTGACTATTTTGTTGAAAATTTGTTTTTTTTTTACTGAAAATGTAACTTTTCCATTTTTTGTTAAAAATATATTTTTTTAGTTGAAAATTCAACTATTTGTTTAAAAAATCATCTTTTTTTTGAAAAATTAATCCTCTTGATTGAAAATTTGTCTTTTTGGGTTTAAAATTCATCTCTTCTGGTAGAAATTTCATCTTTTTTGGTTGAAATATAAAATATTAGATTTTTCGTTTAGAAGCCATCTTTGTAGGTCGAAAATTCAACTATCTGGTTAAAAAGTCAACTAGTTTGTTGAAAATTCAACTCTGTGGTTGAAAATTTAACAATTTTGTTGAATTTTTTTTTTGCTTTTAAAATATTAACTATTACATTTTTTGTCAAGGATCTTTTTGTTAGAAATTAATCTTTTCATGTTGAAAATTCAACTGGCTTCTAAAAAGTTCGTCTTTCTGGCTTGAAAATTCAACTATTCGGCTGAAAATGCCACTGTTTTTGGTTGAAGTTTAATCTTTTTGGTATGAAAATTCGTTTATGTGTTTAAAAATCATCTTTGTAGGTAAAAAATTGAAGTATTTGATTAAAAAATCAACTATTTTGTTGAAAATTGAATTGTTTAGTTGAAAATGTAAGTATTTTGTTCAAAATTCATCTTTCCTGGTCGAAAATTCAACGGTTTTGTTGAAAACGCATTTTTTTTAAATTAAAAATTCATTTTACATGGTAGAAGAATCACCTTTTTGGTCAGGGAAAATGAAAAACTAATCAGGGAAAAGTTAGGGAAAAGTCAGGCAATTTTGAAAACGAAGTTTTGCGGCCACCCCGACTGCTGAATTCAGGTGCGAATCTGATTCTGAATTCTTTTAAATACAAATATTAATCAAGTTCAGTCTATTGAATTCACTTTATTTCTTTTAAATTCTGTAGATTTCTTTTGAATTCTTTTGAATATTTGTTAACTTATTTTTAATTACGTTTATAGTTCACTTGAACTCTTTGAATTCTTGTTCTGTTGAATTGAGTTATTTTTTTTAAATTCTGCAAATACTTTAAATATTATATTTTAAGTTATGTAATTCTAAAGGCTATATTACTTTGAAATTCTACATTATCGAACGTTTGAACCCAAAATTTTGCTGAATTTTAAATGTTTATAATCTTAAACGCTTCGAATTCAGATGATTTCCAGCTTTGAAGCGGATTTGTCTTAGATTTTACTTCTTAAAAAGAGTCTTTCTCTTTTTCAGCCTAATTTTCTTACACCTAAGATGAAGCCTATTATTTGGCTGTGAAGAATGAAATAGAGATGGAATCAATGCGCCATAATAGTTGCCTGCAGATGAACGATGCACGATGCACCAATAAAAAAGGTAAGGTGGCTATTGTTCGAGTAAGAGTTACACGTAACGATAAATTATGCAATAAATCGCTTTATGTCGTGCCTTGGCCAAGCGACAATAAAGCAATCGCCATGTACCAATAATCAAAGAGAGCGGACTCAAAAGAACGCATGTAACGACAAAGCGCTCTTTCGATTCGCATTAGAACTTGCGTGGAGATGCATGCGTGCCACGCATTAACAACTGCGAATGCACTCAGCAGTAAGTATTCAACATCGAACGTATCCTACTTGGCGCATTTTAACATATCCCGGAAGCCGATAAAGCACGATGCCAAGTGTCCCAACATATTTCTACAAAAGCTCTCAAATCTATGCGTCTATATACATTTTTTTCTATTAGTAGCTGCTGATAAGAAATCTCTTCCTGATAGACGTCTTTTAACTTTTGAGTATTCTATCATTACATCACACTCAGTTGGTGGAGTCAAAATCTGTAGATATGCACACGGAGAAAAATGGATGTTTAAATGTAGATGTTCAAAGGGTACGATTGTTCCGCCTAACATGCAGATATTCATGCCAAACATCTACTATCTTTTTGAGATGTTAGGCGTAAAAATATTTTTATGTTAAACTGTAACATATTCAGATGTTAAAATCATCTGAACGCATGCGCATTGCGCATTCGAATTTCACGACTATATTTGACGGCTATATAATTTCGATATTACAATTATGGAATATTACAATTTTTGAACATTTTCAAAGAATCAAAATTAGCTATCCTTAATTAAAATTGTATAACGACTTTTTTCTGTCTACAGGACGGAACAATATTCTTAAGTTTGAGGTTATATTGACTCGAACACCTTTGAACATTTGACACGTGATTTGACAAAATGTTTGTGAATTTATAATAAAATATGAGTTTAAGTAACCTCAAATAGATAGAATTTTAAATGCAGATTACATATTATTGGTTCTCAGCTTACTTACCCCGTTTTTATTTTTTATTTTGAATTAAAAATATTAAACATAACCTCAGCTAGACTGAATGTATTATCTGATCAGTATTTCATACCCTGTATCTGTTTTTCGTTCATGTACGAAAATTCAAGTTTAGTTTTAAATTCACAAATAAGTTATCAATTAATTCCTTAAATGCTCAGAAATAAGTAAATTCCTCAAATATTTACAGCCGTGAGTTGACATAACCATACATGTAATATTTCGGATATTTCAGGTTGAACATTTTGGATGTTTCAGAGTAACATCTCAGTTTTTAATATCTACAGATCCTAACGTTGAACATCTAGATTGCTGTCCTATAGTTAAACATAAAATATGTTAACCCTGAAGATCTAGATGTTATGTTTAAACATCCATTTTTCTCCGTGCATACTAGCTCGGAAAGAATTTGTCCTATGAAAAGTATAGAACTTAAACTTAAAAACCTTCTTTGAATATTTAAAACAGATTTTAATACTAAGGGGCCGTCCATTAAGCAAGTTACCAATTTGTGGTTTGGGGTATTTGTTTATGATAAATCACTTTCTATATTTCAGACACTACACTCTTTTCCCTATTCCACTCTTTTCTCCCTTTTGAAAGAATTCTTCTTTTTCCCCTCTTTCAAGGAACCCCCTTGTCTCCCTTTTCTTGCTTTTTCGCCTAAATTCGAATTGAGAAGCGCTTATAAGCACTAAAGATATAGAGGTCGCGTGGACTTTGTTACGGGATATCATTATTAAAACTGCAATTGAAGTATGTGGTACGGCAGTAGTAGGAAGAAAGTCTGGTGATGCGTGATGGAATGATGAAATTCAAGTAGCCCATCAAGAAAAGAAAAAGCGCACAAGAGAACATTAAACATCACAGGTCTTAGCGATGAGGAGAGAAATAGCCACGAAAATGATTACAAAGACAAAAAGAGGAAAGTTAAACGACTAGTCAAGGAGAGTAAAGAAAAAATCAGAACAGAAGAAGAGAAATGGCTTAATGGTATAATAATAATAATATTAAGAAAATCCAACTATTTTTGGTTGAATGTTAATTCTTTTGAAAATTATTTCAAAGAAACAAACAATGCAGTTGAATTTTTCGACCAAAAATATGATTTTATGAAAATAGTTAAATTTTCAATATACAAAGATGCATTTCAACCAAATGGTCGAATTAAAAAAAATGAAAGATTAAACCTTAACCAAAAACAGTGCAATTTTCAAGTCAAAAAGACACCTTTTTTAGAAGATAGTTGAATTTTCAAACCAAAAACTTGACTTTTTAACAAAAAAGTTCACTTCCGACAAGAAAGATGATTTTTCTACCATAAAAGATGAATTTTTTACCAAAAGGAAAATTTTCAACCAGTTGAATTAAACGAAAAAAACGAATATTTAACAAAATATTTGAATCTTCAACCAAATCGATGTATTTTTAATCAAAAAAGGTGATTTTTAAACCAAATAAAAAAAACTGCCAAATTACTTTCTTCGGTTATAGTTCTGTCCCTATACTTCCGCTCCATTGACCAAAGTCGGGCGGGACTGACGTTATAACTGGTCTCTCCACTTTACGACGACTCGCTTATTATTTTGGACATGATTTTTTACTCGCAAAATCAT
The DNA here is from genome assembly GCA_932195095.1 of Andricus curvator. Taxonomy (NCBI): domain Eukaryota; kingdom Metazoa; phylum Arthropoda; class Insecta; order Hymenoptera; family Cynipidae; genus Andricus; species Andricus curvator. The sequence continues at coordinate 708,284 of CAKNYM010053237.1, forward strand.
TTCTCGCATTAAGTTGGTAGTTGGACGTAAACTTTAAACAATTAACAATATAAACAATAGAGTAACCTCGGAATGGATTGAAACTTTGGTTGACGAAAACTGGTAAACTTCTGGTGAATATGGAGACTGGGTTTCTGGAATGCCAGAGAGGTGAATGATCTTAAGAAAGACAATTACGAGAAACAATGCACAGAAGAAAGCTAGATATCTTATTTGTACCTGAAACAAAGAAAAAGGGATGCGACAGTAGAATAATAGAAAATGGAGAGTTAAAACACGGACTCGAACTATGGTCAGGAGTTGATAGTGAATCACATCGTTTCCAAGGAGTCAGTTTGATTATTATTGAGGGAGCAATACAGCATGTCAAGGGGCATAAATTTGTATCTCCAAGATTGTTGTGGGTTTGAATGAAAGTTGGCATCAGAAGATTATTTATCATAGCGTGTTACACCTCAGTTGATTTCGACTAGAAGATGTGAATGGATGGGTTGGAGTCCAACGCGAGGGTGTGGAAAGGTTGCTAGGTAACTTTGGAGATCCAAAAACAAATGGTAACGGAGACAGATTGGTTAGCTTATGCTTAGAAAGGGGATTTTTTATTACAAATACTTAGTTTGGGTATAAAATAAGCCACTTATACAGCTGGTGCAGAGGCGATAGCGACAGTATGATTTACTTTGTTATTGCAAATGAGAGACTGAGAGAGCTAATAAGAGATAGGAGGGTAATGAGAGATTCTGAATGTGAAACGGATCTTTACCTCTTAGTTTTAGAAATTAACTTAGGTCAAGGATGGAGAAGAAAGAGAACTAGAAAGGCGAAAACAGACGCGAATCAAGATAGAGAATTTACAGAAACCAGAAAAACTAATAGAACTTACAGATAAGATAAATAATAGTTGTAGGAAGAATAACTAGTGATGCGTGGTGGAATGACGAAATCCGCGTAGCCATTAACAAAAAGAAACAAGTGTATCTAACAAAGTTGAACAGTACAGGCCTTAGCGATGACGAGAGAATTAGACTAGAAAATTATTATAGAGATAAGAACAGAGAAGTAAAAATACTAGTGAAAGTAAGCAAGGATAAAATCAAAGCGGAAGAAGAGAAGAAAATGGAAAACGCTTTCGAAGGAAGTAAGAAATTATTTCATTCGCAATTGCGCAAGGACAACAAGAAAGGAAGTAATAGTACAGAGTTAGTCGGAATCAAGAATAGCAAGGGTGAAATAGTATATGATGCGGACCAAGTAAAAGACCATCATAGGGACCATTACATTAAATTATTGGGAGATGAAGCTTTGGAGCAGCACAACTGTGTCATAGAAGACGATATGTCGCCGTCGGTCGGTTGAAAGAATAACTGTCTCTGAGGTTAGTGATATCATTAAGAACTTGAAAAATGGTAAGGCTGCTGGGATAGATGGCATTCACGCTGAAATGCTTAAATACGGTGGCGAATATATACCTCACAGGCTGTGCGAATTGATAAGTTTATGTATCGAGATGAAGGAATTTCCAGATGACTGGAAAAAGGCGATCATAGTCCCAATATACACTGGAACCTGGAATGAAGAACTGTTTCGGATATGGCTGCGCAGGCCTTGATCTTAAGTCCAGGGAATCCAAACGTAAACAGTCAGGGCCGAGAGAATCATTTCCAATTGGAACACATAATATTACGCCCAGACGCGCGTGAGTACCCACACACTGCCCCCATTATCGCTACGCTGCTGTTCGTCACGCATGACCTCTCTTTCGGTCCCGCGTTCCCCGCATCGCCAAAATGCCGAGGACATCAATTCTAGAAATATCGTAAATCCGAGGTTCCTAATTTCAGGTACCAGTGTATAAAGGAATGGAAGATAAAAGTAACTACAATCATTACAGAGGTATCTCTTGCTAATTATGGCAAACAATATATATCCAAAAATACTTATCAATAGGGTAATGAAAATAACAGAAAAAAATATCTGGGAAGTCCAATGTGGTTTTATGCCTGGAAGATCATGTGCGGATCAGATATTTATCTTGAGATAAATCATCGAAAAAAGTGTGAGGGTAAACAAAAAAGTTTTCTGTGCATTTGTTGATCTGGAAAAAGCATTTGATAAGGTGGATGGAAGTAAGCTTTGGGAAGTCCTGAAAAAGTACGGATTCAATGGATGACTCCTAAAAGCAATAAAAACAATATATGCAGGTAGCAAAGCGAGTGTGAGAGTAAATGGCAAGTGAGTGTTTGGTTCGATATTAGGCAAGGTGTTAGACAAGGATGCGTCGCGTCCTCTTAGCTCTTTATTATATTCATGGACAAGTGTCTACGATAAAGAAGGTGTGGATCTCGGGACTGTGAAGGTGCGTGGGTTAGCGTTTGCAGATGATAAGGTTGTTATAGCAAAGTCAACCCAGCTAAAAAAGTCATAGTGGACGAGACAATGATATTTGTTATTTGTTTTATACATTTTTATGTACAAAACAAATGAACAATATTAGTGTTTTGTCCACTGTATATAAACTATTTATAACTTTTTCACCTGGAAATCGAAGGCTTGCGAAGAATGTTGTGCAGACTGAATACTAGCATGTAGAACATGGGCCTCAAAATTAACGCAGGAAAGGGTAAGAAAACAGTATGCAACATTTCCCTAGACGATGAGAGAATAGAACAAGTTGATAACTACGTATATCTTGGAAGTCTATTTACTAATAACGAAAAGATCGACGAAGAGATAGACAGGCGTATAAATGAGGATAGGAAGGTAGGGTAGGTAGGTAGGGCAAGAGTCATTGCCAGAAGTAAAAATATAACAAATAAAGCTAAAATTGCGATATATATTTCTATACTTGCACGTACTGTGATGTGAGGTAGCGAGACCTGGACCTATCTAGAAAAGGATAAGAGTAAAATTAATGCGGTGGGCATGCAATACCTGCGTAATGTGCACGGTAAAACTCTAATAAAAAAAGTCAGTAATGACAGGTTCCTCGAAGAATGTGTTGTAGAGGAGACAGTGTTTGACAAGAATGAAATAAATTTGTTAAGATGGTTTGGGGTTGTTGAAAGAATGAAAGGACAACGACTGAAGAAACGAGTATATCTAAGTAAAGTAAATGGTAGCGCACCCAGAGGCAGACCGAGGAAAAAATGGTGGGAAAGTGCGAATGAGACCCTAAAAACGAAAAAATATGAAGAGCCACAAAAACAAAAAAGAGCTTGAATGAGAAAATGTATGAATGTGAAGGAAGATAAAGAGGTTTGTTAGGACAGAAAAGTGTGGCGACAAACGGTTAATAAGTAATGCATGATAAAGAGTTTTAGTAGAGTGAGAAACGCCTGAAACGAAAGACCTTGTACACTAATGGGCCTCAGTGGAGAGCTTTACATAATGACTTTGTAAAGCTCTTCTCCTGGGATGCTTGCTAGAGAGATTGATCAGCGACCTGGGTCGGAGCAGTGTTGCAGAAGGAACGCATTATTTAGATAAACAAAACAGGAATGCTAGATCAATCTAAAAATCTATACACCCCCACTCCCACCTCCTTATACCGCCTCGTACACTTTCCTTTCTCACTTTTCTCTCATTTTGTCTTATTTTCAAGTAATTTTTCATAGGATTTGAATTATTTATTGTTGAAGACGAATTATTGGTCCAAGTATATGGTATCTCATTTATATTATCAATTGTTTCTTATTTTTCAGGTAAAAATGAAACAAATTGGTGAAATTTAAACAATTTAAATTTTCTTCTGATTTAAAATATTGAAATTTGAATTTTCAACCAATGAGAAAAAGAGAAAATAATATTTAATATTTTTTCACAAATTATATTAATAAAGTAATAAAAAATAGCATTACTTGAATAAAAGAAAATGTTTGAAGATTCTTTAAAAAAATATAATGACTTCATGGAAAACATGTGCCTTCTTTGATCTAATCTTAGAACCATACCTCTATTGTGCATTATCGACTGCGAAGATAAATTTTCCCAGACTGTCCGGGACTTCGTGCAATATCAGCGCGCTATTTTTCACTTGAAGAATTTATAAATACTCTTTTGAAACGAATACAAAATATTCACAACGAAAGCATTGCCATTGTATGTACAGAGTTTCGATGATATAACATTATCGGTGCATACTGCATATGCATAGTGAGCGAAAATTGTGCTATCTTTCTGAAAAAAATGTTGAAAGAATGTCATGTGTGACTGAAAATCATAAAGATAGCACAGTTTTCACATCACTTATGCACTGAAAACGATATTTCAACCGAAACTCCATATGTTTTAGATTCCACCACATGATATCATCCTACTATATTTTTGACATTATCGTTTGAGTGACGTAATGATAACTCTTAATAAGATAAACGTTAGAGAGTTTTGCATTTCTTGATAAAATGTTAGTGCCTGAGTGATTTTTTTTCAATGTCCATGAAGATAGCGTTATGGTGTCAGTAGATGAAGATACTATGATCTAAATAATCACAGGCAGAAAAATCTATAGACCTATAGAAAAACCTATGCCGCCAAAATACGTCTATAGACTTATTTTTGCGGCATCTTATGTTTTCAAGGTCTTATTTTGAGTCCTAAATAGTTAAATTTTCCGAAAATAATTAGATTTTTAACAAAATAGTTGAATTTCTAACCAAATAGTTGAATTTTCAGCATACAACGATGCATTTTCAATCAAATGGTCGAATTTTCAAACCAAAAACATTAAAATTCAATTAAATATTTGAATTTTTAAGACAAAAAGACAAACGTTTTAGAAGACAGATGAATTTTCATCAAAAACGTTCATTTTTAACGAAGAAAGAAGACTTTTCTACCATGAAAGATACATTTTTAACAAAAGAGTAAAGTTTTTAAGCTTAATAGTCGATTTTTTTAGAAAACAGTAGTTTTTTAAATCGGAAATGATGAATTTTTAACAAGAAAGATCATTTTCAATCAAGAAAGATACATTTTTAATAAGATGTTTGAATTCTCAACCAAAAAGTTGATCTTTCATCAAACAAGACTAATTTTCTACCCAAAAAAGACGACATTTTAACAAAATATATGAATTTTTTACCAAATAGTTCAACTTTCAACCAACCAAAAAGTTGAATTTTTCACAAACAATATTAATTTTCTACCCAAAAAGACAACTTTTCAACAAAATACGTGGATTTTCTACCAAGTAGTTGAATTTTTAACTTATACAATATACAGGATAAAGTTTCAACCAAAAATTGAGTAGTTAAATTTTCAGATAATTTCTTTGATAAAAAAAAATAACTGCGAACGAAAAGAAACGAATTTCCAACCAAATTGTTCAATTTTTAACCAAAAAGACCAAAAAGATATACAGGATAAAGTTTGAACTAAACATGGAATAGTTACATTTTCAGATAAAAAAAAATTAACAAAAAAATGAATTTTCAACGAAGATTTTAAATTTTCAACCAAAAAGATGAATTTTCGACCAACAAGATTTACCAAAAAACTTACCAAAGTTCTACCAAAAAAGACGAATTTTGAACGAAATACATGAATACGAATTATTTACAAAAAATGGAATTTTCAACACAAAAATATGATTTTTCAATCGAAAAGTTTAATTTTCTACCAAATTGTTGAATTTTCAAGGTTTTTATAAAAGCTGTGGCTATGTGTATCGAAATTTCCATACGAATAGCCGGATTTTTTCGGTACAAATAGCGGGACCTGAAAAAAGGACTTTTTGTACCGAATTTTCGGTAAAAATAGCCGTATTTTTTCGGAATATTGATATACGTACACTTCCTTTTATAAAACATCTTCAGAATGTCAATTTATCACATTCCTTGTCAAGGACAAGGAGATTTTTATCGTTCCATGATGCCTTCACATCGAATCAGTTTTCATAATTTAAACAAAAAATTCTGTAAGACAGTCAACTTTTTTTCCGTGTAAACTTATTTGTTTAAGGGATTTTTTCATCGTTTGAATTCAAATTAAAAGTCAAAGAAAATAAGATTACAGCGTCGAACGCCGCCCGCGTACGGTGAGATCATTGATGACATGTCACATAAGAATGTAGAGCACATCTACTCTGTAAAAACTAGAGTTCCCTTTTTATACGGTATCATTTTTTTTTCAGGCACTAATTTAGACTCAATGTGTCTTATTTTAATACCTGAAAAAAAATTTCCTAATCGACATTTAGAAACTGTTATATGATTTTAAGAGTTATATCAATTTTTGGAAAACAAATATAAAAAAGATGCATTTTCAATCCAAAAAAGATGAATATCTAACACAAAAAGACGAATTTTCTATAAAGCATTGAATTTTCGAAGAAAAAATATGATTTTATAACAAAATAGTTCAATTTTCAACAAAATAGTTAACTTTGTAACCACATAGTTGAATTATCGATCTGCAAAGATGAAGTTTTAATTAAATAGTTGAATTTTCAATGAAAAAAGATTAATTCTCAACGAAAAATATAATAGTTGATATTTCAACCCAGGAAAGATTTTCATTTTAAATATAAAAAGTTGGATTTAACCAAAAAGGTGAATTCTCAACGAAAAAAGTAATAGTTGATATATCAACAACAAAATATTGGAATTTTTTATAAAAAAACAGTTGTATTTAATATAAAAAGACGAATTTTCAACAAAATAGTTGAATCCTCAACCAAAACAGATTAATTTTTAACCAAACAGTTGCATTTTCAACCAGAAAATATAAATTTTCAAAAAAGAAGTTCATTTTTAAATAAATAGTTGAATTGTCTACTAAAATAGTTAAATTTTCAACCAAACATAGTATAATTTTTAACTAGAATAGATGAATTCTCAACCAAAATTGTTGGATTTTCAACCAGAGATGAATTTTCAGCTAAAATAATGAAATTTTCAACACAAAAAAACGAATTTTTAACAAAATAGTTCCATTTTTAACCGAAAAGGATGAATTATTTTCAACCAAGATGATTAAGTTTCTACCAAAAAATACGAATTTTTAACAAAAAAATGATATTTCAACCAAATAGTTGTATTTTAAAATAAAAACTATAAATTTTCAACCAAAAATGGAATAATTAAATTTGCAGTTCTAAATATTGATAAAAAAAAAAGAATTTTCAACAAGATAGTTAAATTTTCTATCAAAGAGATGGATCTTTAACTAACAAAATACATTTTTAATAAGGTTAGTTCAACTTTCAAACAAGCAGTGGAATTTTCAATCAAGAAGACTAATTTTCTAAAAAAAAAGAAATCACAGCAAAATACATAAATATTCAACTAAAAACGATTAATTCTAAAAAAAAATGGAAGTGTTAAATTAAGAGATAAAAAAATTAATTTTCAACAGAATAGTTCAGTCTTCAAGCAAATAATAGAATTTTAAACCAAAAGAGATGAATTCTGAAACAAAAATATAATAGTAGACATTTCAATTAAAAAGAATTAACTTTCAACGAAAAATAGTTTGATTTTCTTATTGGGTTCTATTAATTCAGTTCAAATTTAAGTAAAAAAACGAGAAAAAGCGGAAGTTTTTTGAAAGAAGGGAAAAAATGAGGAATTATTTAAAAATGGGCAAAGAAGGGAAAGAGTACCATTAAACCATTTCCCTTTCAGGGTAGGCGTGACACTACCCGATTCGGGTAGTGTTTCTAGGTTTTTCTTGTAGTTATAAATAACTACAAGTGTGGGCTCACCACACCCACGATGTGCCAACAGCACTCATGTCAGTATTCTTGAATGGTCACCCATCCAAGTACTAACCGCGTCCAACGCTGCTTAACTTCAGTGATCTGACGAGAACTGGGGTTTTCAGCGTGGTATGGCCGTTGGCTACATTAGTACGATTTAATTTATATTAATTTTTTATAAATTCGCAACTTAGAAGATTCGAACCCTCAAAGACTGCTGACTCACCAGTTTCTAAACATAAACCAGGAGTGCGTGAACACGCGCAGCCATCGAGGCCAAACAATATAGGTATTATAAAACTTCTAGCCACTCATTCGACGAACTCGAAACACACATACGAGCGCACACACGCACCGCGCGTTTGGGCGAGTGTGTGTGTGGGCCACGTGCATGCGAACTTACTTTCCAGTTCCTAGATTTGTCGGGCAAGCTCGTGAATGCTCTGAGAATCTTTTCCTAATCACTCGTAATACTTTTGTAATTATTCACGTAAAAAAAAGTGATGAACCGTTTTAGAATTTTCACATCGAGTTCGTCAATTCTTTCTCAAATTTCGCAGATTATTTAGCAAAATACATCAATATCCGATGAATTTTTCTCATATCCGAAACGTAGCTACTAGTTCGTGACTTTTTTACGAATAAATTTTTTCCGTGATATACACACGAGATTTCATAAAATAAGAGTATGATTTCCGAGTTTTTTAATGAAATGACGTCTAATTTTTGAAGTTAGTTTAAAGGACAAGTACCGTGCTGAACATGCGCGTGGGTCGAAGTAACGAACGCGCATGCTCGCGCATTTGCCGCGGACAATAAAGTGCACCTTATCGTCCTTTATATTTTCCATGTGTGATATAATATTCTGCATCAACACCATGACGCCATTAACCCCCTCAGTGAATTATACTAACAAGGAGAGGTCGCGAGATGTGCGTTGCCGATTTGACTGGGGCTTTACAGGGTGAAAGTATATCAAAATCCATTAAGTGCGTATTTTTTCTTACGATCCAATGGTCCTTAGTTTCCGAGATATCGAGGTTTGAGTATTTACGCTCGAGCGCTCGACTCGCCACTGTTGCCGGTACATACATAAAGCGCGAAGTCCGGAGTCCGGGCTTCACAGTGGCGAGTCGAACGCTCGAGCGTAAATACTCAAACCTTGATATGTAGGAAACTAAGGCCCATTGGATCGAAAGAAAAAATACGCACAAAATAGATTTTCATGTACTTTCACGCTGTGAAGCCCAACTCGAATCAGCGACGCACATCTCGCGACCTCTCCTTGTGAGATCATTTAAAGTAAAATACCTTTTTCTATAATTCGCGAAAAAGTGCCAGTTTTTCCACCTGTTTTTGGTGTAAAAAGTTACCGATTTTTGCTCGATGACGTGGCGCATGCGCAGTGCCGACCTTTCCGGGCAACAGTGACAAAAGTGGAAAGATGCAGTGGAAAAAGTAAATGGACAGTGATAAAAGTGAGGCACAGTGACAAAAGTAAATGTTATTTCGGGTGGGTTCGTGCTGCCTCGGGTGGACTCGTGCATCGTGCGCAGCCAACTTCATTCTATTTTCCGACTGTCGTCCCTAACCTAAAAGCAATTTCCTGAAAAGTCTCGAGTTGTGTATTTTGTATGTACTTTTGTCACTTGGCAAAAACAAAAAAACACCGTCAGTTTCTCCGAAAATACTGTGCTTGGTTTTTTTCACGAAAAATCGGAAGTTTTGAAGCCCTCAACTTTATGGGCCAACTATTCAATTGTGAGAACCAGCTTATTATTACTGCCATATTATTGCCATGGTTTTGATACTTGCCATTGTCATTGTTGCGTCAATCGACAAAAAATCGCCTTCTTTTTACACAAAAAACAGGTAAACAAAAACTAGCACTTTTTAACAAATTATAGAAAAAGTATCGTGTCCCACACATTGAAAAAGCGACGATTTAAAACTCGTGTGATAGCCACCCTCGCTCCGCTCGGGTAGCTAACTTCACACTCGTTTTAAATCTCTCGCTTTTTCAACTTGTAGCACAATATACTATTTTGTTTTGAATTATATTTTTATTTTTACCTTAAATATGAAAATGTAAATAATAATGACACATTTGAGTGGAATAGGTATAAACCGCAGAAATAAATTTCGTCACTTCATTATAAGTGGTGATCCATAAGTTTAAATTATTACTGTGATTCAAGGTTACTATTAGGATTCATTGTAGGTGTTCTGGGTGTTCACATGTTCACTCTCATAGAAAATTGCATTATGTCATCATTAAGAATCGTTCCATCAATACACTGTGCAATAAAGGCGCGTCTAGCGAAGCGATTACTAATAATACACTCTCATTTACTACAGTATGGTTAATGTCGTAATTCGTCATTCGCATTAGGCTACATGCATTTACATAAAAACAGATATGACAGCTTGCACAAAATGTAGTTAAACAATTATCTTTAAACACCTGTGAAAAGACTTACAATATAAAACTAAATAGGTAGTTGACGAGAATCTAAAAATAGAACATAATGCACAAAAGAAGAACTCATAAAGATTAAACATTTCTTTACGATGACTTATATCACTCATAACTGCATAATAAGACCTTCAGATTGAACATAATTATAAAAGGAAGAAGACAATTAAAAAAGTTTCCTGATTTATTGAAGAGAAAATATAATCTCTTCTGATAAACATTTTAAACTTAAAGTTACTATCTTTTTATCAATCAAATTAATGAAAGTCTTCTTAATCTAAAAAATAGGTGTGTCACGGAAATCTCGAAAGCATTGTTGTCGCTTTTTCTCCATGCTGATTGGGTAATTGGAAAAACTCGAAGGAAAGAATGTTGCCAAATACACATACATAATTAAGAATTCAGTTTCAGTTGAAGAGCAGTGACAAAGAATGTCACATTTGCGTGCATAATAAGACTAACAAAAATTTAAGATTTAGTAATGGAAAATTTTAATATTTAACCAAAGCCAGACATATGCCGCAGAATTAAAATTTGTATTTGACATGAGCAAAAGTAACTTTATTGTCAAAAATTGTTTTTTTTTTGCAGCAGGTGAAAAGTTACAATTTTTCAAAATTTGTATTGCATTATTTAAATTGAAATAATTAGTTTTGAAAACCACAACTTACTCAAAAAGATCAATTTTTGAACAAAAAATGGAAGAATAGCATTTTCAGTTAAAATACTTAATTTTCAACCAAGAAAAAGGGAAATTTCAACCAAATAGTTAAATTTTCAAACAAATTGATGAATTTTTGATAAAAATATGAATTCTCAACAAAAAGTCTAATCGTTGATATTTCCATCAAAAAATATTTCAATTATCAATAAAAAAAACTAGTAAATCAAACCAAAAATTACGAATTTTCAACAAGGCTTGAATTTTCAACAAAGAAAGATTTGTCAATCAATAATGAAAAAAAATCTCATCCAAAATGTTGAGTTTTGAAGTCAAAAAGACGAATTTTTGAAAAAAAGTTGAATTCAAAACCCAAAAATATGCATCTTCTACCAAAATAATTGAATGTTCGACTAAAAAAGACAACCTTTTAACAAAATAAGTGAACTTTCAACTGAAAAATATCAATTTTCTAGAAAAAATTAAATATCTACATTTTTAGTAAAAAACATATTATTTGAATCCTTAACTGAAACAGTCTGATTTTCAAACCCCAAAAAATGAATTGTTGACAAAAAAGTTGCATTTACAAAGCAAAAATATGCATTTTCTACCAAAATAATTGATTTTTCAACTCAGAAAAGACGAGAAGGAAATTTTCAACTAAAAAAGAACAATTTTCTAACAAAAATGGAATAGCTACATTTTCGGTCAAAAAAATTTATTTAAAAAAAATAATGTTTCAACAAAATATTTAAATTCAGGGAAGAAATAAATTTTTAACTAAAATAATGAATTTTCAATCCAAAAGATGAATTTTCTACCAAAAATCGACTAATTTTCAACAAAATAGATGAATTTTCAACATAGTTAAATTTGCAACCAAGCAGATGAATTTATCAACAACAAAAAATTTTCGAAAAAAAATGGAATGGTTAAATTCTCAGTTAAAAAAATTAATTTCCAATAAAAAAAATAACTTTCAATCAAAGAAATTAATTTTCAACAATAAAATGTATCAAAAAGGTGCATTATTCATCAAGAAGATTGATATTCTACCAAGAAAGACAAAGTTTCAACAAAGTACAGAAAATTTCAAACAAATAACTGAATTTTCAACTGAAGAAGAAAAATGTTAAACAAAATATGGAATAGTTAAAATTTGAGTTGAAAAAATTAATTTTGAACAATAAGAAATTTTCAACAAAATAGTCAAATTTTGAACAATAAAAAGGGTTTTCAACTAAAATGATGAATCATCAACCAAAAAAATGAATTTTCAACAAAGTAGTTCCATTTTCAACTAAGTGGTTGAACCTTGAACCAAAAAAGGTTTTTCTTTTGCTATTCACGAATAGCGAAAATCTTAGAAACCTAATAGTTATATCAGGAGAAAGATCCTTGGAAGAATGTCAAATTGACATGATCATTTAAGGAAGAATCGATTTAAATAATCTGTCACTTCCAGATTTTTCCGTTTTTCTTTCTAAGAGTTATTTATCTGGAAAAATGTGAAAACCCTCTAAAGTTTCAACTTTTCAAGTCAAATTTGTCATATTACAGGATCAATATATAAAGTGAAGCTCTTATTTTTAATAGAACTATACAAAATTAACCGTCTGTTGTAGGTTTTGATTTTCGAAACTATTATTTAAATGTAAATAATGCAATGAAAATACAGAAAAACGGTTGTTTTTCATATACTTGAAAAATACCATTTTGACTGTCAAATATTAATTAAAATACTGTTGTATGCGTCTATCTTGATTGAATAAAACGTTACATTATAGATCATGAATTTTTTTCACTTTCATCATGCACATAAATGTTGCATTTTTACATTCTCATTCTAATGAGAAGGTATTGGTTTTATGTAAAATTTGACTTAGTCGGGTTTCAACAAATCTCCACGTTTTGAGACCCCCTGAGCTAGAAAAAACGATTTTTACCAAGGAGTCTGTCTGTCTGTAGTCTGTCTGGAGTCTGTCTGTCTGTAGGCACGATAACTTTCGAAAAAATGATCAGATTTGATTGAGCTTTAGCACACTTCTTTAAGCCCTATAAGGAAAGGACAAGTTCGTTAGCCAGCTATTTTTGATAAAAATTCAAAAAGTGAGAGCATTTTGAAAATTTTTGAGACCATGTTTTTTCAAAATTTGAAAATATTATTTGCGGCTGTTCATAGTACTCAAAAATTCAAACAATTTATTTCAATGCCATTTTTCGATAAAATAAAAATTTTCAGAGTTACAGCATTTTCAAAATCCAAAAGAAACGAAAATTCACATTTTCAGCCAAGCAACGCACGATACGAAAAAAAGTCAAGGCAAGAAAAGTGTTTCTTTTTGCACGCCCTACAAGATCATTATAACGACTTTTTGAATTTTTTTGAAAAATCGAAAATTCACATTTTTATTGCTCAAGCAATGATGAAAAATCCAAAAAATCAATTTTGCGGTCAAACTATGCAAGATACGACAAATAATAATGAAACAAAATTTGTGCACTCAAAAAAGATCTACAAATTTGTTATTGGTCACTTTTTGATAGGATGTGTAGTTTTTGTTTTATTCGTAAAAAATAACATTAACAGTGAAAAAATCGGCCCGATAAGCGGGCACATTCTCATCAAAACTTTGCTTATTTACTTTATTTTTCATCTCGGTTGTATTTTTTCACAATATTTCATTGTTTTTATGTTCTCAATACTATTTCTAACGATTAAAACAATAAAATAATCATCATTATTGCTCATGGTACTTGAAAATTTGTATTTTTACATTATCATCTAGAGAAGGTATTACATTTGTGTAAAATTTGACCCCCCCCCCCGGTTTTTGTCAAATGTCCACTTTTTGAGACCCCTTGAACCCAAAAAACAGGTTTTTACGAATGTGTGTGACTAGTTGTCTGCCTGTCTGTCTGTCTGTAGATTTTCAGTTTGTTAGCACGATAACTTTCGAAAGAATTAACCTATGTGATTTGGCTTTGGTATACTCTTCCAGTCACATAAACTAAAGGTCAAGTTCGTTAGCCAGCCATTTTGGATGAAAATTAAAAAAGTGAGAGCATTTTGAAAATTTTTGAGACCATGTTTTTTCAAAATTTGAAAACTTTTGAGTTTCTATTATACGATGAACAGAAACGAGCGTGAAGCGCGAGGTTTCCATGATGTTTAAACCAAATATCGAGCGCGAGTGTCTTGATGAGAACGTGTTCCTTAAGGTCGATAGAACTTTAAGTAAATTAGTTCTTCTTTTTATGTAAAACTGACATAATTAAACCAAAAGCAGGTCATAACGATGAAGCTTACTAAGAGAGTATTAGCCCGCGAATCGCGCAATAGCGAGCACACGAAGCGGGAAAACCTACACTGTTAGAAATGTTTACAATTTTAGTATACATGGGCATATTAAATTTCCTATATGTTTACTAAATTCATTACACTTTGTAATTTTAGTATACATACGTATACTAAATTTATTTTCTGAAGTTATATGTATACTAAATTTATTAAGTGTACAGTAAGTTTCTTTCTTGTATATGAATTTCATAGTTTCTGTATACTAAAATTCATATACGTGTTTACTATATTCAGCTGCGCAAGCGCGTTTCGATTTACGCGAGTCGGGCAACGTGGCCGGTAGCAGGCTCATACGCCGCTGCATTTGTTTGAGTCCCTTGTAAAGCTAAAAAGTTCGGCTTCTTTCTGCGAGGATCTGCGAAGTCTTCTCTTTAAAAGGTTTGTTCAATTTATTAACGTAAATGTAGCGTAACGATATGATTGTTTGAAAATTAAACCTTTGTTCTTCAATTTCATTTTTCATCTCATCATGTTTGCAGATGATGAAGACGGAACCCACGCGAAACGGAATCCGTATACTGAATTTAGTATATGCGTATACTAAATCTCGTATACATTTATACTGAATTTAGTATACGCGTATACTAAATTTCATGTACGTGCATACTAAATTCAGTACATGCATATACTAAATTTACTGTACGCTGGTATACTAAATTTAATTTCATGTTGTGCATTCTTGCTTCCATTACATGTATACTAAATCTAGTACAGATTTTTCTAACAGTGTAGAGGAACTGAGCCTAAAGTGTCAGGCTAATGTGTCCGAGCGCGTAGCGTGAGGTGAATACATTATCGAGCGCGAAGCGCGAGATGAAGACTTAATCGAGCGCGAAGCGCGAGATCCAACAGTTTCGCGCCCTAGGCGCGCTCAAACTTGCGAGCCGCGCGCGAAGCGCGCGATCAGAATGTGCCCGCGCAGCGGGCAGATTTTTTTTACTGTTGAACTTTAAAAACAAATTTTTGATATAAAAATAAAATAAGTTAATACATTTATGTGACAAATATGTCCAGAAAACGTGGTGAATTGGATCTTATAGAAAATTCGAATCAAATTCAAATGGTATTTAATTCTACTTCGATGAATACACTGGGAATCTCATTTAAGTCCCTCCTATTTAAGTCGTTCCGAGAATTGTTGCCGCGGCGGTTTCGAGCTGAGATTGTAGCTGCTCGGGGTCGAGAAAGAGAGAGGGAGAGGGAGAGGGAGAGGGAGAGGGAGAGGGAGAG
>CAKNYM010053237.1:724110-749131 GCA_932195095.1 Andricus curvator
GGGAGAGGGAGAGGGAGAGGGAGAGGGAGAGGGAGAGGGAGAGGGAGAGGGAGAGGGAGAGGGAGAAACACCAGCAGCGTAGCGAGAAAGGCGCAGTGCGCCGGTGTGTATATTACGTAATATTAGGGAATGGTTCACACGCCACTAACTGTTGACATTCTGAGCGAGCGAATGTTGTGTTCGCTTCAAGGCAAGGCAATTTAGGAGCATGCCCGAAACCGGACTTAAATGGGATTCCTAGTGTAGTTCATCCGGAAATACCTTGAGAATATATTTCTGACGTTTTTTAAATGTTAAAAAATGTGAAAAGTACGGTGACGGGTAATTTCACACGCGGTGAGATATTTTGTTTACAAGACAAATAATCTGCTAATTTTAAAGAATTGTAAGTAAATTAAAACAATTGTGTCAATCACATTGAATTTACTTAAATTTTCTCGCTATAATAAAGAAACTTTTGTAAATCATATAAGATTTTCTGTAAAATCCATAACAAATTGTTGGACAATGAACCGAGTTTTTTTCTAAAGAAAGGGTCATTAGTGCGCGCGTGGCGCACACAATGTTCTAGTTTGACTAAAAATTGTAGGTTAATTGTAGTGAATGAAGAGTGATTGACTTTGTGATTTTCAAAAATTCAGATTTAGAATAGTAAGATTTGATTGCAGATCGATAGAATTAAGTTAATAAATTATTATTGCAGACCCGTTCCTGCATCAGCACGTGCTTTTTCAGTCTGATGAATCTGATAAAAGCCGAGAAGTCGTGCTCGAATCTCGCGTTTCTGGTTTGCTAATTATATTAAAACACAGTGAACTGACCACAAAGCATATCTTATGTTGCTGTCCGGGGACGAAATACAGAAAAAACAGAAGTTAATTTTTGTTGTGGGTAATTTTCAAGTAGATAAAGTTGAACTTTTTCGCATCGAAACAAAACAAGTTTTTTTTTCATTTTTTTTTTCATTTGGGATGCTAATTTAATATCAGCCTTCTTAATTACTGAGTGAAAACTAGCTTGATCTCTAATGCATTTGATAGTCTATGTTTGACCGTCCGAAACACAACACTTCGTTTAGTAAAAATGTAGTTATAATATAATATTGAAGCCTCGTTAAATTTTTGAGGTTTCAATTTCAATCTTGATAAAGCATGTGATAAAAAAATAGAACAGATCATGTTTTACTTATATGAAGAATAAATTTTAATATAAAAACCGCAATGTGGATAAACTAAAATATTACTCCAAATGACTATAATATAAACAATAGAATTGAAATGTTTTGAGGATTTATCAACATCACTACAGGCAAATAAACAAAAATGTTTTTAAACAACTTTTTAACTATCTATCAAAAAAATGTATATCAAATTAGAAATCATAATTATATTAATTTTTGACTTAGGTGATAACTACCTTTGAAGAAGGCCTGCAATAAGGTCGAAACGTACGTTGGTTAGACATGACAAATAAATTATGATTCTTTAACATCCGAATTCATTGCCTTTTATGTGACCGTATGACCAAATTAATTTATTCATGAAGAATAACTACGTTATTTAAAACAAGATTTAATAGAGTTGACATGGTAACCATTTCCCATGTGTTGAGTAAATCTTAACACGTGAAGTTAATTATTGTTGCAGGTAAAGATTACTCTGAAATCGCTGTAAAGATTAGATTCCGTTTTTTCTGCGATTAAAGACAAGTACAACTACTTACTCGACCCTTGTCTTGTGCCGTAACCCCTTTATTTAATTGCAATGGATTAATGCATGTAATCTGGGAGCTGAGAAGTATCAATCATCGATGAACCAAAACGTTTATCTTTTAGTTCAGGAGATTAGGATAACGAATAATAATTATAATGAATAGTATCTAAATTTGAATCCGTGGAATTTCACTGAGAATCAGTGATTTATTTTCAGTCCAGGCATCTTCGCACGAAAAAAGGTCTTTTCACCGTATGAAAGTATTCGTACACTTCTTTTTTGAGGATTGGTTAAGTTCTCCTTATTTTAATCATGTCAGAGCTCTCTCAAAGTTCTGTATAAAATGAGCCCAGGTTGAAGCCAATTTGTCTGTTTTAAAGTATATATTGCAAAATAGTGTAAATTTCCATGTTTTCTTACATTTTAGGTAATATCCGAAATAATTTACAAAAATATTGTTCTTGCCGCTAAGAATATTGCAATTTTTCCAACTTTTTTGTTACAACTTTATGTTCTTGCACTGTGATAGGAAAATTTTTAATACTTAAGCTGTGGAAACATAGCTTTAAAATGAGCCTAAGAACATTAAAAAATGTTGATTATTTCGGATATTACCTAAAATTTAAGAAAACATTGAAATTTACACTATTTTGCAATATCTAATTAAAAAATATACAAATTGGCTTCATCCTGGAATTATTTGATACAGACTTTTGAGTGCATTCAACCCTTTAAAGAGAAAACCTTTAGATCTGACAATACTTTCGTGGTCTACTGCAGGTAAAGCGCATTTTTTTGCTAAAACGGTTTATTGAGGGGTCCTAATGAAAATTTCAAATTTTCTAGAAATTACAAAAAAGCGTCCCGGAAATATTTTTGAAATAATTTCCGAAAATCGTGTTTGCTTAGACTGACCCCATTGCGTCTTAGAGCAAAATGTATAACAGCAAAACTGAATTAGATAAAATTCTGAAAAAGTTAAAAAAATAAGAACCTTCTATCGATAATAGATGCCGAGTTATGACTCTTCAAAGAACGCCAAATTTTTTCAAAAAAGAGGTTAAACCCCAATTCTGAAGTTTGTATCTGTACTTTGGAACCTGTTAATTTTACGAATGCATTTTCTAGATTTTAATTAAAGTCGACGCAATTTCGGGTAGTTCTTAAAAAGTAATGACCTATCCCCAATAGGTCATAAAATATGACATCCCAAAGTTGACCACTTTTGACCTATTTTTCAGGGCAATTATACTCTTGTTCAGTTTTTTCAAAATAATTCGTTTGTGGATCTTCGTTAATGATGCCAGAGAAAAAGTTGTAGTACAGGAAATTATGGGTAAATAAAAAAAAAATCTTTTAGGCTTCATAGGTCAAGAATAATGACTCTTCAAACAAAAACACATTTTTTTTGCTATTTTCAGCCAAAAAGTTTTTTTAAAATAGCTCATTTCGTGCATATCCCACTTAAAAACAGTAAAAGGATAATATATAGGTCACGAGTTATGATCATAAAACTTTGATCCTTTCCATTCGGAAGGTTCTGCATATCCTGAAAAATGTACTGCGACGGTATTTGAGCATTTTGGTGGTATGTATGCATTTTCAGTTCATTAAAAATATTTTTTTTCATGTTCCGTTAAAAAGAAATTAATTATTCAACTATTGTTTAAATAATACTCTTCACAGTATCGATTTTGTGTATATTTTATGTATTTTCCACCCTATAACGAAATAATAACACCGATATAAAAAAAGCATCGATTTCATCATTTCATTAGATGGTGCTTTAAAAATAAAAATTAATTTGCAAATACACTTACGATGAGAAAATATTTTTTTGCGAAGAAATTAAAAATATAAATATATGATATAATATAAATACATTTTTCAAGTTTTTACGGCGTAGTCCATTTCTAGATACTAAGTAATTTATCAGTCAATCATTCAATCAAATAGTCAGTTATTCAATTAGATTTTTTAATAATTGCATAATTACGTAATTAATTTGTTTACACATTTTTTTTTATCAACAATTAACCATAATTTTTCCTCTACCATTATTAGGTTATCAATTTTTAGCATTTTCAACATAAAATAATACAATGTTGTAAAATTAATCTCTTAAATAACATTTTTTATAAATAATGAATAAACCATCTAAAAATAGTTCATTTATAATATTTTCTTCATTCACTTTCGAAAACAGATATTCTGGAAGTAATTTTTACAAGGAAAATACATAAAATTTGCACACAAATTTTTTTTAACTGAAAATGTCAAAAAAATGTGTTTTTTGAAGAGTCATAATTCTTGATCTATGAAGGCTAGCAGATTTTTTTCTTTAGATTTACGTATAATTTCCTGAACTACAACTTTTTTCTCTGACATCATTAACGTAGCTTTACCCAAAAACGAAGTATTTTGAAAAAACTGAACACGAGTAATTTTCCCTGAAAAATAGGCCAATAGTGGTCAACTTTGAGATGTGACCTATTGGGGCTAGGTCATTGCTTTTTTCGGAATTATTCCAAATTGCGTCTACTTTAATTAAAATTCATGATATTTTTTTTTAAATTAACAGGTTCCAAAGTACAGATACAAACTTCAGAATTGGGGTTTTTAGCCTCTTTTTTTGAAAAAATCGGGGTTCTTTGTAGAGTCATAACTTGGCGCCTATTAATGATAGAAGGTCCTTCTTTTTTTAAACTTCCTTAGAATTTTTTCTAGATCAATTTTGCTGTTAAACATTTTGCTCTAAAGCGCGATAAGACGGATCGGTATACGCAAAAACGATTTTTGGAATTTGTTTCAAAAATATTTCCAGGGCCGTCGACAGTTCCAGAAAATTTGAAATTTTTGATAGGACCCCACAATAAACCGTATCAGCAAAAAAACGCGCTTTACTCTTTTTCTTTTGCTAGTTATTCCTGCCGCAAAATTCATTTTCAAAATTCACTGATTTTTCTTGACCTCTTTTATAAACAGAATAAAACAATATTTCAGATACAAATTTATTTATTTATTTTAAACAAAAAAATTAATTTTCTACCAGAAAAGATGTCTTTTTAAGACAATACTTTAATTTTCAATAAAGATGAAATTTCATTTTCAAAAAATGAATTTCAAAACCAAAAAGACGAATTTTTTGCAAATAAAATTTTTTTCAGTATTGAAAAACAAAGTTTATCTAAATTGTTGAACCTACAAGCAAAAGACTAAAATTGTACTAAAATTGAATTTTCAACTAAAAAATATGAATTTTTAACAAAAAAATTAATTTTCAACAAAATAGTTAAATTTGCAACCAAGAAGATAAACCTTCATTCAAAAAAATAAAATTAGAACAAGGTAGTTCAACTTCTACCCACGTAGTGGAATTTTCAATTAAAAAATATCAATTTTCAACAAAATAGTTAAAAATTCAACCAAAGAGATGAATTTTCAACTAAAGATATGAATCTTCAACAAAAAAATGATTCTTTAACAAAGTAGTTCAACCGAAGTTTTCAAACAAAATAGTTGAATCCTCAAGCAAATAAGATCAATTTTCAAAAAAGAAGTTGCCTTTTTATCCAAGAAAGATTAAATTTCTACTAAAACAGATAAACTAAAAAAACAAATTTCAACAAAACAATTGAATTTTCAACCAAAAAGGATGAGTTTTTAACAAAGTTGTTGAATTTTTAACCAAATAATTGCATTTTTATCCAAGAAAGATAAAATTTCTACTACAAAAGGATGAATTTTTAAATCAAAAAGGCAAATGTTCAGAGAATAGTTATATTTTCATCCAAAAAAGATATCAGTAAAATATGAATTTTAAACAAAAAATAAATTTTCTACAAATTAGTTGAATTTTTAACCCAAAAAGACGAATTTTCAACAAAACAGTTGAATTTTCAACCAAAAAGTATGACTTTTTAACAGAATCGCTGAATTTTCAAACAAATAATAAAATTTATAACTGAAAAGATAATTTTCAGGAGGAAGCAACTGCGAAAAAAACAGAAATAGAAATACAAGGCAAATAAATTGTCAACAAGAATATTGTATCAGGTTACCGCAAAACTTCATTTTAAAAATTCCCTAATTCTTCCCTGACCAATTTCTCATTTTTCCTGATAATTAATATTGAAAGACAGAATCTTAAACTTTAAAAATTTTTAACCTTGAATCTTTTATAAACTGAATGAAATAATTTCAAATTTATTGACCTTGACAGTTATTTGAAGTTATAGAAATTCCCTGACGTTGAAAAAAAAATTTCTTAAATCCCTGACTTTTCCCTGATCAATAAAATTCCCTGACTTTTTCTAAAATTGTTGTTGGATAGGTTCGTTTTTTACTCTTCAGGTTTCTTTGGCACGTAAAGTTAAATTCATATTAACTTTCTTTACAATTCTTTTATTAATTCAATTAGTGAAACTTGACTATAGATTAGTGACTTTTGACCGAAAATGAATTATTGAATAAACTGTATTTAATGAACAAAGGTTTTTGGGTGAAATTTGAAACAAATTGCAAAAATTAAGTGTACATTCCAAAATAATAAAAAGAGATAGAATTGCATATCTGATCAGAAAATAAGTACTTATTGTTTGAGATGATAATATATAATATTTCTTCCCCTACGAAAGCATAAATTCAACAAAAAATACAAGCAATTTTGGACCTTTCGCTTCCTATAGAGGTAGTTTTGTAATGGTAACAATTTAGAAAAATCTTAATTCATTCAATTAAACGTTCCTCAATTTAAAAATGTCTAATACAATGTTCTAAGCGATTATTGTCCGCATGTATCTATAGAGGACTTATTTTCATTACCAATATCTTAAAACTAACCAAAGTATTTCTCAAAATATTAATTACATTTTTTTTAGCTTATTATATTATTTTAAAACCCGTTTTTTATAGTAAAACCTTTTTCATTTACATAATCCGATGTTGCTGCAACAATATAAAAGATTATTTGCCTTGAGACGAATTGGTTGCCCTATATAATATTGATACATTTAATTAAAGAGTAAGGAAGTTATGGTCATTCATATTATTTGAAAAATCGATTTTTATAGCAAAAATTTTCTCACATAATTTAAAGTTGATGCAATTATAAAACAGATTCGTTGGTACAAACTAAAGGCATGCCATACATGATACTAGAAAAAATGATTTCATTAAAAATTATCCAAATTTGCAAAAGTTATATTTCTTTGATTGTAATTTTTTATCAGCACTTAATACCAAAAACTGTACATACAAAAAAATTTTCGTAACCATAGAGAATTTGTTTTAATTCTCAAAATAACAAAAATTTTGACCTCATTACGACTCCATAGGACCATTTTTGATTTTTAAAATTCATTAGTTTTTTATTTTTAATAACAGATAACCTTTCAGCACTAGCCATTTTCGATTATAAAAAAAATAATTGTTTAGCCCACCATCATAATGTTTGAGTGGCCTTTAAACATTTTATTTTATCACTTTCTAGTGACATTTTGCGCATTTTTAAAACATTCTTCGAAAAAAACTACTCACCGTAAAATTTTAAAACTTACCATGAGTAATATTTGTGTCATTTTTCTGCTGAATCCATTTGATATTTATCCAAAAATAATTTATCTTCATAATAAAATCACATTGTTAAAAGTACAAATTCCCGAGAAAATTCACTTTTTAAAGGGTCGTCATTTTCTCGTGGGATCTCCGAAAAATCTGAGGCTTTACATATAATTAAGTTCCACTATGATTTACGCACTATTAAAATTTTACGAAAGGTGTTTTTCTTATTTTTAAAAATAATCACCTATAAAGTTTAGACTCATGAAGGTTATTTTACAATAGGTTAAGATATTAACTAAAATTAGCAACCAATTATTTTCGAATCATTTTCGAATCAGAGCATGTGCAAATAATTCAAAATAATTGATCTGCTGACTTCAGTTAATATCTTAACCTATTGTAAAATAAACTTTATGAGTCTAAATTTTATAGGTGATTTATTTTTAAAATTAAGAAAAACACCATCGTAAAATTTTAATAGTGAGTAAATCATAGTGGTACTTAATTATGTGCAAAGCCTCAGATTTTTTGGACGTTCCAAAAAAAAGTTACGACACACCAAAATTATAATTATTCTAAAATTACAGATTTTTAAATAATATGCCTGCAACACCTTTCAGAAGAAATTCAGTGGATCACCCGTATTCATCTTTATTTATTTATATCATATATTTAATAAAAAAGATATTTGATTTGAAATAGAGTTTTAATATTAGTGAAAAAGCATCTAGAGAAAGTATACAAAATAAAATAAGTTATCGTTAAAAAAATGTAAAAGCAACATTAATTCTATCACAGTCAACCCCCAAGATATTATTTATCTGAATTTGTATAAAAACGCTGCAAACAATTGAAAACTACAATTATCCGACGACGGATAATTTTTATCCGCCTTGTGATAAAAATTATCTGCCTTTGGATAATTGTAGTTTTCAATTGTTTGCAGCGTTTTTATCTAACGTCAGATAAATAATATCTCGGGGATTTACTGTGATTTTTATTAAAGTTTTCGGAATAATATTTATTTAAAAAAATGTTTGAACTTATGCATGAAAGAAAAATATTATGATGATTTAGAAGCAAGTAAATATATTAATCAGAAACTTTGGTCGAATTTTCATTTGAAGTTTTGGGAACATCATATATTTTTTCGAAGGGGGTTTTCTCAACTCCGTGGTTTTTAGGAAAATTGTATGTAAATAAGCAAATATTTTGTGGCTTATAATAATTATTATCAAATAAGTATCAAAATTCGTCATGTGATTCGTCATGATTGAGTAAGGGGCGGTTTTAAAAACTAGGTCTCACTGCCCGGGCGGGGGGAGGGGGTATAAATCTGAATAATAATTTTTTGAAATGCTTGATAAAATCAAAATTAGCGATTTTATTCTACAGGTATAAATAAAGCATCTAAATACAGACTGAATTAATAGAACCCAATAAGAAAATCCAACTATTTTTCGTTGGAAGTTAATTCTTTTTAACTGAAAAGTCTACTATTATACTTTTGGTTCAAAATTCATCTATTCAAATATTTGGTTGAAATTTAAACTACTTTGTTAAAAATCCATTTTATTGGTTAAGGATTGATCTATTTTGCTGAAAATTCGTTTCTTTTTGTTTAAAAATTAATGTTTTTCACTGAAAATTGATCGTTTTTAGATGAAAATTCAACTATTTGGTTGGACATGTATGTATTTTGTTGTAGATAATAATCATTCTTCTCGATTGAAAATTTAACTAATTGGTTGAAAATTGAAATACTTTGTTGAGAATTTATGTTATTAGTTGGAGATTCATCTTTTTGGTTGAAAATTTAACGATTTTGTTGAAAATTAGTTTCTTTTTTTGTTGAAAATCATTTTTTGTTGTACTACGAATTTAACTATTTCACATTTCTTGAAAATCCTATTATTTTAATAAACAATTAAATTGTTTGGTTGAAAATTAAATTTTTCGTTGAAAATTCATATTTTCGGGTAGAAAATGCAACTGTTTTGTAGAGAATTCGCCTTTTTGACTAGAAAATTCAACGATTTGGTTGAAATGTTTTCTCTCTCGTGAATGAAAAATCATACTTGGTTGAAAATCCATCTCTTTTGGTGTGAGTTTGATTTTTTCTAGTTAAAAGTTCAACTGTTTGGTTAAAAATTAATCCGTTTTGGTTGAGGATTCAACTATTTTCGTTCAGAATTAATCTTTTTTTGGTTAAATTCGACTGTTTTTTATTTAGAATTAAAACCTTTTTATTTTGGTTCAAATACCAACTATTATATTTTCCGTTGAGAATTGATCTTTTTTGTTTGAAAATTCAACTACTCGGATGAAAGTTGATTTAAAATTCCACTATTTTGTTGAAAATTTAGTTATATTATTCAAAATTCAAGTATTTTGTTGAAAATTCATCTTTTTTGGTAGAAAAGTTAACCTGTGGCCTTATGAAAGATTCGTCTTCTTTTCTTGAAAATTCAACTATTTGGTTCAAATTGCAATTGGACTTGGTTGAAGCTTAATCTTTTTTGTTTAAGAATTTGACCAATTTGTTGAAAATTCATCTTTTTATGTTGAAAATTCAACTATTTGGTTAGAAATTTAACTGTTTTGTTGAAAATTCGTTATTTTGCTTGAAAATTCAAGCATACGGTTGTAAATGCAGATATTTGGTTGATTATTATTATTTTTTAAATTAAACTATTCTGTTCAAAATTCATCATTTTTTTAAATTCAAATTTTTCATTGAAAATTCATCGTTCTTGATAGAAAAGTTCTTGATTAAAAATTCATAATTCTTAGTTAAAAATTCAACTGTATTAAACAAAATTTAACCTTTCGGCTTGAAGATTCAACTATTTATTCAAAAACGCAAATGTTTGTGGTTAAAGTTTCATATTTTTAGTTTGAGAATTCGACCATTTGATTGAAAATTAATCTTTGTAAGTTGAAGATTCAACTATTTGGTTTAAAATTTTATCACTTTGTTGAAAATACCTCTCTTTTGCTTGAAAGTTTAAATATCTGCCTGTAAATGCAACTATTTGGTCTGAAATTAATTTGTTTTTTCTTGTTGAAAATTCAACTATTTGGTTGAAAACTCACGTTTCTTATTTGAAAATTCATACATTTGAGAGCATTTTGGGCTGAGAAGTCTGTTAAAATATTATATTTGTATGATTTGTGTTTTATTTTAAGCGTTTATCAAATGAAATCAAAGAAAAATTTTTCACGTAAAAGGGGGGGGGGGGGGTGCATATTTGTGACGGTACACTGGGTGTTTAAGCTTTGTGCGATAAAGGTTTTCCATATTGCGTGACGTAATTCTTGAACGGCCCCTGAAGAACATTTAAAAAATGTTTTAGGCCCCAGGATTTGTACTCTTTGTAATATTATTTAAAAATTATTACAATTACAGACTAATGCATTTTTATATGGAGAAAAGTTTTAAAAAACTAGAATATTTTCATAAAATTAGAGTTACCTGAGAACAGAAGCAGAAATTCCTGAAAATACAAAATCTTCAAATAATAATAGTTTGAGGAAACATAACTTAAGCAAAAACGCAAATCAAACAAAATTATATCCGTAAGCTCGTCTCTACCTTGTGTAATTGTTTTGGGAAACAGTAATTTTAAAAAAGCGTCGACTTAATACGAAGCAACTTGAAAGAGAAATGACTTTATATTTGTCAGTATCTAGATAATTATAACATTCATTATTTATATATTTAAATGCTCACTGCCTATAGTGTCTATGTATAACTGGCATTGGAATCGTGCCAAAAGGAATTGCTACTTAACTAAAATGAAGTTTGATAGATTGCTGCGGTACATAAAATGCAGATAGAAGTATAAGTACATGCATTCGAATTCATCTTTATAGCAATCATCAAATGAAAAATAAACTATAGATATCAATGTGGAAATATTCAATTCTATTTTTGTCCCAATCAATAGACCATATTCGATATTCCATGTAAATAAAAATGACTAATAATGTGAGAAATGCTCTTTTCAAAATTATCTTATCGCATTTCTCCAGATTTTTGAACTGAAAGAGAAACATAGCTTCTACACAATGTGAAAATCACGAAAATATTTAGAAGTATAAATAGGCTTCTCTAAAATGACTTCCAAGGTCAATTACTTTTTTCCAGCATACATTAAACATTTTATGACCTCAGCTTGGGAAATTTCGGAACTGATTAAGTACATGCACATTAATCATGACTCGAATGAGTTGGATAGTCGGATACTAGAAAATATGTTTATCACGAAAATATACATGCGACCATGACATGAATGAAGATTATTTTATATAATCGTCAATATGAATAAGTGTGATCTATACAGAATTACTGTAGGTATATATATACGCTCGGGTCGTACGACCTTCATAAAAGAGTACAAACATTGTGAAAATGCAACTAAAAGAGTGTTCTCCGTTTAGTATTTGTACTATAGACTCCGTAAAAAGAACGAATTGAGATTACGGAGAATTGACTATTTTTATCGTTTCACTATCCTTCACAGCAGTCGCGATTTATACGCGTATACCTATGTACAATTGTACATACAGCATTGCAACTTATATTTCCCCGAGAGAATGACTTTATTTTCTTTTACGGAGATGTTCGCGCGCAACTGCTGCTATAGTGACGCATTATCTTGGCAGTGCAATGGCGATGAAGTCCAATAATAAAAAAAAGGATCGATAGGGACGTAGATTTTCGTGACGATTTTATTTTATTTTGCAATTTATCTTTCTGATTTGAGATAAAAGTTTCATTAGACACAATCATTAATTTCTCTCTATATTATAATAGTTATTTGTGATACACGTGCGCAAAATAGGTGATTGTGTGCAAGTGTGAATTTTGCAGCATAAGCCGCAGACGAATGATGCAATCACACGAGTTACCAATCACCTATGCGCACGTGTATCACACGCTATTTTTTGCAACGCGCGTCCAAAAAGTTGTTAGGAGGAGGTAACGAAAAAGACTAATTTTATATTGCATAGAGTGGAGTAAAGAAATTTTGTTGAAAAAAAACTTAAAAAAAAAATGTTTGAAAATTTTTTTTTAAATGTTTGAAATAAAAAATGTTCTGAAAAAAAAAAATTTGTGCCACGAAACCCTAAAAACAAAACTTCAATCATTAAAACATTTGTTCAAGTTAAATCTAAATTTATTTCAAGAAGATACCAACACCAGTGTTTAAAGTTACCTATGCCAGTGTCTAAACTCTAAAGTACCTCATCTCGAAAGTGCGCATGCGCAACTTTTTCACCAGTGCCTAAAGTAAGCCATCTTCAAACTGCGCATGCGCGAAAATTATTCGCACACAGTCTGCTCAAATAAGGTCCTTTAGGCACAATTTAGAAGCATGCAAACGTCAACTTTAGAGGTGGGTGTTGCAAAAAAATAATTCGCCTCCGTACAGTGGGGTGAAATAAAAAAGGGGTTCAAAATGACATTTAGAACGCAATTAGGCTCCGATTTTAGAGTTTTTTTTAAATTCAGGACTAAATTTTGCAGAAGATGGTAAGAGCAGATTTTTTATTTTTCTGTGTTTATTTAATTTAATTTTTAATTCAAACAGCCAAAAAGTGGCGATTTTTTGTATTTCATTTTTTATATCCTGAAAAAAAATTTTCTTATAGTTTCCGTCACTTGGATTCAATACACAGAGGTATAAGAAAGAAAAAAATTGTTAACTTGTGAAGTTAATTTTTATAAACAAATTGTATTAACAAATAATCGACATCCGGGGGTATTCGTCTTCAAATTATACTTCTGCTCTGAAATTTCTTGCTTTTATCGTTAGGATGATACGTGGCCATTGAAATTTGGGATTGAATGTTATTAATTAATTCTATAAACAAATTATATAAACAAATGCATAGCAGACATTTATAGACAGAAACGAATCGTTTTTCCTTCTATTCTTGTTTTAATTACATTACCAATGATGTTTTTTGAAAAAAATTTACCACCTATCAATACTTGTATATTTGTTTATTTTATAAACAAATGCACATTTCAGGTGTTTTTAAGCGAAAATAAATCGTTTTTTTCTTCTGACCTGGCTGAAATTATATTGCCAATGATGTTTCCTGAAAATGTTTCGCTATGTAATAATATTTGTTTATTTTATAAACAAATTATATAAAAAATTCACATATGCGTTTTTAAGCGAAAGGAAATCGTTTTTTCTTTTGACCTTGCTGAAATTATATTGACGCAATGATGTTTTCTGAAAAAATTTCACAATTTTTCGCTACTTGTCAATTTTATACACAAATTATATAAACAAATGTAAATTTTAGGCATTTTTTTACAAAAACAAAACTGCACAATCTATTGTCAATACAGTTTAAAAAATAATAAAAGAAAAAACAATGTCTTTCTGCCTTTTACATCTGCATTGTACATTTGTTTATATGATTTGTTTATAAAATAAACGATTAGCGATGCTTGGCAACTTTTTCTATAGAACATCATTGAAAATATAATTTCAACAAAAAGAAAAGAAGAAGAAATTATTTCTTTTCGCTTAAAAACGCCTTCTATATGAATTTGTTTATATAATTTTCGATAAAATAAACAAATATTAATGCATGGCAAAACTTTGTTAGAAACCGTAATTGGCAATATAATTTCAGTAAGGTTAACAGAAAAAACGATTTATTTTCGCTTAAAAACGCCTTCAATTTGTATTTGTTTCTATAATTTGTTTATAGAATGAACAAATATTGACGGGTGGTAAAATATATTCCAACAACATCATTATATAATTACAACAAGACTAGAAAAAAAAACGATTTCGTTCTGCCTATAAATGTCTCCGATGTACATTTGTTTATATAATTTATTTATAGAATTAATTATTAACACTCAATCTTAAATTTTAATAGCCTCGTATTATCCTAACGATGAAAGCAAGCAATTTCAGAGCAGAAATATATTTTGAAGACGAATAAACCCTAATGTCGATTATTTGTTGATACAATTTGTTTATAACAATTAAATTTACAAACTAACATTTTTTTTCTTTCTTATACCTCTGCGCATTGAATCCAAGTGAGGTGAAGTATAAGACAAATTTTGTCTAGGAAATAAAAAATGAAATAAAAAAATCAACACTTTTTTCGCTGTTTGCATTAACGTTAAAATTAAATAAAGAAAAAAAAAGAAAATCTCTACTGTCATCATTTTCTGAAAAATTTATTCCTGAATTAAAAAAAAAATCTAAGGTCGGTGCATAATTGCGTTCTAGATGTCATTTTGAACATTGTTTTTTTATTTCACCCCACTGTGCGCCGTTCCACTGTTTCAGAAATCGAGGATGTTTTCGAAAAAGATAGTACCTTAAAAAGGTGTACAAATTTACAGTCGAGCATTTTTTGATAATATTATATAATTTCTGTTTTAATCGTGATAACGTTTTAAAAAATTAAAAAATCGTTCTTAATATTTTTCCGATAGAACTCACGGTTTTTCTTTTAAACACCGAAGCTACTATTGACGTCGCAAAATTAAAATTTGCAGCTAAACGACGTGAGATAAGAAACAGAAGTGTAAAAAACAAATCGTTACTTTTAAAAAGACCTACAAAATCGCATTTTTTACAGGAAAATGTTATAATGTCTAGAATGTTAATTACCACATATGTATTATAGAATAATTTAATAAATAACAATTCTTGTATTATGAAAAATTAATAATGAATCAAAGACTAAATACTATATTATTCTCGTAAAAGAAATTAAGAGTCAATTTAATGAAGATTAGGCCAAAGCCAGATTAGAAACTGTTTATACGGGTCATATACAGTTATACGTATACAATAAATTATTCTGATTGTATAATTTATTAGAGAATGTGGTTTCGTTGCATATTTTCAAACATATTTTCCCCCTAGTTAAATTAAAAGAGCACTACAAATTGAATATAATTTCTTGAGGAAAGTTTTTAAAAATAAGTTTGTATATTTTTCTAATGTTTAAAAAGTATAATTTTCAAATTTTTTGCGGGAACATGAGGCATTCTGATTGGGTCAGCGTCAGAAGTATAAACATAAGTCTGATCAGCGCAGTTGATGGGGGAATTAATATGTCCGCTAGGACCGTTAGTGATTGCATTAAACATAACCTATTTTCACGCTTATTATTCAAAACGTGTTTAAAAAGTATAAAGAAAGGCCCAAAAAGGAGTTCCAAATGCTTAAAATTCCACTAAACCCGTATTTGTAAAGCGTGGCAGTTCGAATGTGCCAAAAGTCGACAACATGTGGATGGTCAAAATTGTTTTCCCTGCCAGCTAGATACTTCGTTAGTCAATGGAGCCACTGCATACCATTATTCTGATTGGTTCAGCACTTTACAAGATGTGACGTTTCAAGGTCACAGAGTTTTTTAAATAGAGGTTTCGATACTTTTTTTAAAATATTTTTTTACAGAAATGAAATATGTAAACAAATTTTGAAACGTACTAAAATTTTTAGAATTTGTTATAATAAAACCCAAAATCTCAAACTCAAAAAATGTACAAGGCCCAAAAATAATAAAATTTCGAAAAATCAAAACCTGGACTGAATTATGCTCGACAATTCCAGTCTTTTCCCCTACAACAAAATTCTGTAAGACCAACAACTCTCAAATACAAACCAAAATGTAGAACTCAAAAAATATACAAGACGAAAAATAACCAGATTTTGAAAAAATAAAACTTGTACTGAATTGTGCTCCACAAATGTAATTTTTTCCCATTAAAAAAAATTCTTTAAGACCAACAGTTCTCGTATTAAAACCAAAAAAATGAAAGTCAAAACATATATAATTATATAAGCGACTCAAAAATGATCAAATTTCAAAAAACCAAAACTTGTGCATAATGACAATTCCAGTCTTTTTGCCATCTAAAAAAAAATCTGTGAGACCAAGAGTTGTCATAATAAAACCCAAAATCTTAAAGTCAAAAAATATATAAGGCCCAAAATTAATAAAATTTTGAAAAGTTAAAACTTATGCTGAATTGTGTTCAACAATTCCAGTCTTTTTACCCTTTAACAAAATTCTGTAAGACCAACAGATCTCATATTAAAACTCAAAATGTCAAACTCAAAAAATATATAAGAGCCTACAAAAATAATCAATTTTCGAAAAATAAACACTTGTGCTCGATTGTGCTCGATAAATGCAGTCTTTATTCTTTCTAACAAAATTCTGCGAAACCAACAGTTCTCATATTAAAACCCAAAATGTCAAATTCAAAAAACATACAAGATCCAAAAATAATTATATTTCGAAAAACCAAAACTTGTGCTGTATGTTTTTTGACTTTGACAGTTTTGGTTTTGCTTTGAGAACTGTTGATCTCACCGACTTTTGTTAAAGGGAAAAAGATTGCATTTGTCGAGTATAACTTAGCACATGTTTGGCTTTACAAATACATTTTCATTAATAGTTTTTTTAACGGTTAGGTTTTTTGAATTTAACTTTACAGCACAAAATTGTATATACTTCGAGCCGTGCAGCTGAACCTTTCATTTGATGCTAGCAAAAAGTTGCGGTTCTAGCAAAAAAAAAACGTTTTTACAAAATTGGGACCGTAATCTTCGATTTTTCGAAAAACCGATTTCTACACACATGAGCACAGGTTTTTAAAATAGTTAGCTAGCACAATTTAGCGCAACTTTCATTTTTTTTAATATTAAGTTTAAGGTTTTATCTTTCGGGACATGAAGACTTGTCCCAAAATTACCCGTTCATTTTGGTGCCTCGAAGCATGATATATATATATATATATTTTTTTTTTTATCCGTGAAAGGATTTCCTGAGAATTCTTTTCCCCGAAAAACTCGTCCAATGGTTTTTTTCCAATTCAGAAGATATTTTATTTTCTGGATAGACTTGTGTAACACTTCCTCAAACCATATTGTTTTTTTTTCTACCCGGGAGGGGATTTTTTGAACAAATCTTTTTTTTTTTGGGAGAACCCATTTAAACTACATTTCTTCTTTCTGCAGAAAAACACATTTTTTAAATTCAAAAAGCAACAATTAGATGATAATATTGAGATTGATAACGCTGTAACTTAAATATGCAAGGTGATGTACCTAAATTAAAAGAAGTGTAAAAAGGATGTATATGTGCTGGCTAAAATGATGAAACTTGAGTCTTATGCGCGTTATGCTGAATCTACATGAAGAAAATGCAAAATTTTAGAAATGTCAGCGAATAAATTCTTTGTTTAGCAAAACATGCAATTTTACCTCATTCGTTATTTATGGGTGATAAAATATTGTACAGAATGTATATATCAAGATTCAGGATTTCATCTCTACAACACATACTAAGTTCTAAGATCTTTAAAAGTTTTTCGTACACTTATTTGAATGTTTAATCTTATAAAATCTAAATCCTATTTAAAAAATGGCGTTTAAAGCATTTTTTAATAAAAAGTATTTACTTTAATGATAACATTTTGTATTTAAAAAGGCCTTTCTGCAGTGTCGAATGAGAAATTCATAATTGGTTTGATTGTGAATCGTTCGAGAATGCATATAATATTATTAAATCTATTTTTTGTGAAAATTGTCCAAGATTTATGAAAAATTGGTTTCAACATAACTAAATGAACAGATTTCCGAAAATGAAATTAATGTTATTCATTTAATTTTCAGATAGGAAATGTAGATGTGCGTTTGTGAAATTCACTTCATACGTATCCTCCGAAGTTTTCATCACATTTCAATAATGATATACGAATTTCTCATTTGTCTCCACATGATTAATATCATGCGAATACAAATAATATTCACTTTCTAAAGGAATAATTTACTTCTAAAAATTCGGCTAACAAATGATAATAAAATATCAGGAAAAACCGAGGGAAAAACGTGCTTGCGTATAATTTGAAAACCTCTTGTAGGGGAGACCACCCTACAGAAGATAATGATCCTATAGTAGATAATCAATAATGATAAGCACAAATATAAGTAAAATAATCAATTCTAATTTTAATATATTAACACGTTTCGTGTCATTATATACTGTAGGGTGATCTCGTCTACTTGCATTCTGTGTGCATATATTTTTTTATTAATAAATTTTGTTGCTAGATTTCTAACTTTAAATAGCATGATTGACTTTGCGTGCTTGCATAAAACTATCTTATATAATTAACACTTTAATTTCAAATAAGTGGAAATTTTAGTGATGCAATAAGTAGCATTGTGTCTGACTGCTAAATTAGTAATTTCATATAACTTTCTGCTAAATGAAATGGTAAGATTTCTTTTCCTGAAGTAATTTAAATGGGTATTCTACGAATCTACTTACCCAGCTAACACAGTTACTAGTCCGAATAGTCACATAATTGTAACAAGATTAAAAAAACCAGTCACTGGTGACTTCCATGCTGGTCACCCAGTGACAATATATTTCCCACTCAAAGTAGTAACAAATTACAAGCGAAGCAGGTAACATTATCCCGCCATTGTAATCACATGCTTGTAACAAAGTGATGTTTGGAAACGCAACGTGCAATGACAGCTTAACCTCAAAATATACATCGTTTCGGAATTATAATTATGAATATTTTTGCAAAAATGTTGGAAAGGAACATAATTAAACGATAAATAAGTTCCAGAAAAGGGAGATAATATGTGAACAAAGCTTTTATAAAAAAAACAGATATTTATCAGCTGAACCCTTACGAAAAAGAAATTACATTATAGAGGTTAGACCCAAAATGTATATGTATAAATGAAGATCGCTGCCGGCTGTTACCGCCATGTTACTAGTCTGACAGGGAACGGTTGCAAACAAGCCTCCCTAGTAAACTACGGCGATTATGCCGTTACCTGCTAGGAGACTGAGATACAAGTAACAATTCCTCTGATAACATGTGATCATTCAGGAACCTTTCAGGATGGTAACAGGTTAGCTGGGTAGTCCCGTGTAGAAATTTTGCTATGGCCCAGACCGGGCCCAGACCCGGCCAAATCTGGCCCAGATCTGGAAAACGGACCTGGGCCCGATCGCTGATGAAACACACGGCCCGATCGGAGCCAGATCTGGTGCCCGATCTGGCCACCCGATCGGTACCCGACCTGGCCCCGACCAATTTCGCGTTAAGAGCCATTTTTGAAATTTATAATTTCTTATAATTTTGTTTATAATAATAATTTTATAACAAGAAAAATTAATAAAGTGAACTATATTTTTTATTCAAGTACCAAATATTAACGAAAAAACAAACTCAATACATTTTTTAGTCTTTTTGACTTCGTTATTTACAATGTCGCAAAAATAATTTAAATTCTGGACTAGAACAAGGAATTTTTTTAGAGAATATTAATTCTGAGCTGAAACTGGAAATCTTCGAAAAGAATTAACATTCTGAATTGGAAGAGAGAATTTTCTTTAAAATAATTCTAATTTTGATTGGAAACGGGTAATTCGCGAAAAGAATTAAAATTCTGGACTTGAACGGGGTATTTTTAAAAAGAATTCTAATTCTGTGTTGAAACGGAATTTTGAAATTTAAACAAATTCTCAGTTGGAGCAGGAAATATTCCAATTTTAATCAATTTTGAGCTGAAATTGGAAATTTTTGAAAAAAAAATTAAAAGTCTGCATTGGAACAGGACACTTTTCAAAAGAAACTTAATTCTTAGTTGAAACGGGTAATTTTCGAACAGAATTAAAATTCTGGATTGGAACAGGGAATTTTTTAATATTAACAGCATCTGACCTAGAACGGAAAATTTCAAAAAGAATTTAAATTCTGGATTGGAGGCGGGAATTTCTAAAAAGAAATTTAATTCTGAACTGAAACGGGGTATTTTCGAAAAGTATTGAAATTTCAAGTTTTTGGAAAATTCCAATTAAAACGCTTTGAAATATGTAACCATTGAAATCTTTTTAGAACTATAAGCTTAAAATTCTGAATATTGAATTAAAAAAATGTTACTGCACTTCAAATTTTCGAAATTATCAAAATAACTATTTAATTATTATATTTAAAATTTCTGAATTATTGCTATAAAACTGAAACTACAAGATAAGAATGAATTAACTGTGAACATTTTTCTTTAAAAATAATAAATTTAACTCTGAATGTAGCTCTAAAATCATCGGTAAAATTAAAATAAGAATAAAATAAAATTTTGAGGTTATGCGAAGAAAACTGAATTTCTGATACTTACAATCCTGCAAATTTATAAGTTCATTTTTAGAGTTATATATGCTATACTTTATCTTTTAATTATATCAAAAACTAAACACGTTACTTTGATCTTTTAAAATTCCTCGAAATTGCATTTCGGGTTGCGTTCCACGTTCTTCTTCATCATCTGCATCAATATCTACATAATTTTCAATATATAATCAATAACTTAGGTTAAAATTTATATAAAAAAAAAAAAATTGATTAGCAGTTTGAACTCGAAAGTTCATTGCCTCACTACCCGATTCGGGTAGTGTTTCTAGGTGGATATTTACTACCAATGTGGGCCCACCACACCCACGACGGGCCAACAGCAACGCAGTATTCCTGAACGGTCACCCATCCAAGTACTAACCGCGCCCAACAATGCTTAACTTCAGTGATCTTACGAGAACTGGTGTTTCCAGAGTGGTATCGCCGTTGGCAATATTTTATATATATATATATATATATATATAATTTAATTTTCAATATATAATCAATAACTTAGGTTAAAATTTATATACATTTTTTTATTGGTGTAACTTTAATGCAAACTCAAAATATCTTAAAAATATACAATTTATAATAAGTTTTCAAATAAATTTCAATTTTGAGGTTAGCTTTCGATTCAATCAATACGATTTAACGATTTGCTTACCCTCGTTCACGTAACGAAAATTGTCTAAAGCAGCTAACGTGCGATGCTTTCGAACTCGTGGTGTACTAGGCTTTGGCATATTGTTTATTGCATTATACACTTGAAATCAGATGATAAACCTGAATTTTATCAACAATAACACACTTCATTTGACTAAAAGGCAAGTTCCCTAAATTGCAACTAGGTGGCGTTACAATACTTGAACCGGTCTGGCTCGGGTCTGGGCCATGGAATTATCCCGATCTGGCCCCGAAGATACTAAACCGATCAGGGCCAGATCGGTAATCGGGAAAATATATGGCGATTTCTGCACGGGGTACAGTACTAGCTTACTAATTCAATGAGTAGCAATGAATTGTTAGGGAAACGTAATTTAATCATTTGTAAAGTACTTTCTGCTGGTTTTTGATTTTTAAATTAAAATTAAAATTAAAATTAAACAAAATTCAAAGAAGTTAGATATAATTGAAGGGATTTTAGTAAAAGCATGTCAGTTATATAAAAAAATATTCCAAGACAGCAAAACAGCGTTCTTAAAAATCGAAACATTAAACTGAATATAACTTTATGAAATCTTTAATATGAAATAAAATTGGATTGTTTTTATTACAACCCGTGGAGAAATTGCCCAATTTGATCCTGATTCCCGACGTGGCCCCGATCGGGTTAGCCCAATGCGGCCCTGATCATGGCTACTGTTGTGGTCCTGGTCGGGGCCACATCGGGCTACCCTCTGTTAATTCATAGTTAGTTTAAAAATTAGAATTAATTAAATTTAAAATTACTCCCTGTTTTAAATAGTGAATATTCAACTAATTTTCATTTCAGTGACTAACCTAAAGTTAATTAGTTAAATTTAACTTCTCATATGCAAAGAATATAAGAAACGAAAAAAAACTAAAAAGAGCCTAAATTCATTTGAACAAAATGTCTAAAAATGTATGTTTACGGACGTTTGAAATTAATTAATAAATATACAATTATCAAGTTAGTATTAATTATTATGGGTATTTTTAAATCTGGTTAGATTTTATAATTATTTAGATTTGAATTTGCCGCGCTTATCTCGAATGTATTTGATTAGTCTTCCGTTCGATTATTCGGCAACGAACGGATGAAAGGAAGACAACTTTGTAAAAGTGACGAACAGTAAACAGATAAACCGTTAAAGTCATGTGGATAAATCGCTTTAAATAATTATCAATTCACCTCGTTAATCATTTACGCAAAGTTTTTAGA
The DNA here is from genome assembly GCA_932195095.1 of Andricus curvator. NCBI lineage: Eukaryota > Metazoa > Arthropoda > Insecta > Hymenoptera > Cynipidae > Andricus > Andricus curvator. The sequence continues at coordinate 746,495 of CAKNYM010053237.1, forward strand.
CCAGGGTGAGGTGTTCATATCAAACTAGAATTATTCATTAAAATTATTCAGCTCTCTAAGATTTCCGACAGTGAACTTCGAGAAAGCGTCGACAAGTTTTTGGCATTATAACCTCACTTTTTTATACTTTGCTCCACGTGCCAAAAAACTTTTCAATCAAATTGTCGAATTTTCAAACAAAAAAGATTAAAGTTCAATCAAATTTTAGAATTTTCCAGAAAAAAAAACAAATTTTTTAGAAAGCAGTTGATTCTTGATCAAAAAAGTTTATTTACATTCAAACAAGCTAACTTTTCTACAATGAAAGCTGATTTTTCAACAAAAGAGTAAAGTTTTTTAATTGAAAAGTCTAATATTATAGAAAACAGTGACTTTAAAATAAATAAATAAATTTTTAACAGAAAAGATCATTTTCAATAAAAAAGATAAATTTTTAACAAGCTAGTTGTATTATCAACCAAAAAGTTGAACTTTCAACAAACAAGAATAATTTTCTACCCAGAAAGACGACTTTTTAAGAAAAAATATGAATTTTCTACCAAATCGTTAAATTTTCAACCAATAAGTTAAATTTTCAAAAAACAAGAATAATTTTCTACCCAAAAAGACGACTTTTCAACCAAATTCTTAAATTTTCTACCAAATAGTCAAATTGTTATCTCATAAACTGAAAATGGAATAGTTAAATTTTCAGATAAAAACTCTGATAAAAAATTAACTTTGTCGTTACATGAATGTAACGACAAGTTTCAGAATATTTTTCAAAATATTTATATAATGTTTAATATTTACAAATAACGGTTTACTTTTTTATTGAATGAATTATATTTTAATAATATTCTTATAAATAAAAATTAGAATGGGCCTGTTCAGGGCCAGATCGGGCCTTCCTTATGGATACCTCAGTCAGGCCCTAATCGTATTAGGCGTTTCATTTCGAGTCTGGCCCTAACTGGGATACCCGATTGGGGCCAGATTTTGCCAGATCTGGCCCCGACCAGGGCCACTCTGAAATTTCTACACGGGAATATTAATAATTTGTAAGAAATAAAAAAATTGTTTTCTCAGAAAATTATAGTAAATCTAATAGATATTTTCACAAGAATAAAATTTAATTTTTAAATTGTTGAATCGAATGGTTCTATTAGTTTTTCCGTATGTCATATTTTTAAACAATTTGAAAATTAAAATTTTCCTTAAAAAAATGTGCGATGGAATTTTAGAGAATTTTGGAACCAATTAAATGTGTTAAACTATTCATTTATTCTTCAATATTAAACTAAAACTTACCCATTTAAAAGAAACTAAACAGACAACAAAAATAATAATATCAGTGACCAGAATCATTTAACTTACAATAAATTAAAGTCAGAATCCACTTAGTTACGAACGAAAAATCGCGAGAAAGGCGAGAGTCACGGCGTCATGGCGGCAGCAGTGAGCGTACGCCTGCGCTGTACGAGAGACGCTATTTACTTTCAGCAGTATATTCATAATAAATTTAAGCTTATACTTGAAGTGTTTTTTCACAAAACCATGTTAGTGAAAACCTTGAAAAAAGTTAGGTTAACTAAAATGTATGAATCACCAGACTCGACTTGATTGATTCAAAGGAATATTTATGTCCCTTTTCTTGTGCACAAATAAAAAAAATAAATTAAAAAAGTTGAAAACCTTCTACTTCAGGTAGCTGATTAGTATGGTTATATGTAATTTGATGTATCGTTCGTACAATTTTCACATTTCTTGTATTTTTCCATGTATTCAATAATCTATTATTTGATTTCAATAAAATTCTCTTAACTGTAAAATTAGTTTTTATATTTATATAAAACTACCGTTTAAAATCGTTACTAGCAATACATTTACCAATTAATTTAGTAGTAGAATTACCAATTCCTTTAGTAGATACAGTTACTCATTCATTTAGTCGGTTATTCTTAAAAATTGAATTATTAGATTTTTATTCATTAACAGTGAACAAACCAGCGCTATTTGAATTAGCAGAAAACTACTACCAATTAGTAGTTTTCCACCAATTTAGATTCAGAGAGAAAGTTAAAGCCATGTAATTAAAAATATGAGTGGATATCTGTCGAATCGCCCCTCCTGATTTGTGTCTACCATTATATCGCAAACACTAAAAATTCGGAAACCTTCAACAATTATTTTCAATCCCGCTTGTTTCATTTTATCTAAAATGTAGTTCTTTTGGACCATATCATTCATGAATCGATACACTGGAACTTGAAATGAAGAACGGTTTCGGGCATTGCTTGCCTTGGCCGTGACACTCAATCCAGAGTTTCCAAACGTAAACAGTCACGCATGGTTGATCAAGCCTCTCTCGACCCCGCGGGCTCCTCTCTTACCACGAAACCGCGGCGGTAACAATTCTCGCAACGGCGTAAATCCGGACTGCTTCAATCCAAGTTCTAGTGTACTTGAAAATACAATACAAATATTTTTATCATAGACAAAATCTTGAACTATGTAAAACTGACCCATATATCCCATGTAGAAATCGCCCCATTTGTCCCCATTTAAAATAGGGCAATGGTCAGAATCTTACTGGAACAACTGACTATTAAGTTATAATAAATTTAAATTAAAAACTCAAAGATTTTTTTTTTTTTT
>CAKNYM010053237.1:754131-780068 GCA_932195095.1 Andricus curvator
AAATTTATTATAATGGATCATCGTGAAAGTCTTAAATCTATTATTAAGTTATAGTCAGGACCCTTTAAGGCACTGTTAAGATTATTAACATTAACATTAACATATATTATATATATATATATATATAATAAAAATAAAATAAATAAATAATAATAATAAATAAATAAAGACAGCATACAGCTTTATTTATGCAGATCTTGCATAGAATTTTCGGTTATCACTCTACAGATATTCAGGTATCTAAAAAATGTGCGGATATAAGTAAGGACAGCATAGTTTTTTCTGTAGACTTTTTTTTCTCTGCGCAATGAAGTTTTTTAGAATCTTGGATCGGGAGATAGTGAATACACCATACTGTTACTTTGCTTCTGCAACCTCTTGCTCGTACAGAGTGTCAAACGACTCTGGCAATAGAAAGGTGCCCCGAACACATTCTGTGGCTTCAAAACAAAGTAATTTTCAATATCTTCAGTAATGCAGGGACGAGCAAATAACGGCGCACCGTTATGGCGTCTAGCTAGCAGGCGCGATACGATGGTGTGATATGACGCATAGTAAAACTTCCCATGGAGAAAATAAGGACACATTTTTATTTTTGGCTCACTACCTAATGACGCAATGACACTTCGATGTTATATTCTTAAAAACGAAGGTTTTCTGAAAACTAAGATAAAACGGATACGTTGACAGACACAAAATATACAAAAGAATTAGAATAAACTAAAAATATTATATAGGTGAAAAAGAAGAATTTCTATAGGAATAAAGATCAAAAATGAAATAAAATTTGCACTGAAATATCTCTTCTGTGAAATAATATTGTATAATACTGTATCTTCAATTTTATAATTCCTAGTTATATGAAGTTCTGACTTAAAAACCTGTTTCTTAAAATTTTTTCATGTGAAATGCGCTCCTGAATACATTTCGTGGCGAACTTTTGCACACTTGTGTACACAATATTCATTCGGAGTAACATTGCATGTTTGTGTCAGTTTCCATGAAGACGAATATCTTAGCATATCTCTGATCAATGTAAGATTCGACTGTAATCGCGGAAATATCTGTAAAATGTGAATCACGAACTCCGTAAAATGCAAAGAATTCTCTTATTTCTGTTTCAAAACTGCAATAACGAAAAGAGTACTATGTAGAATTGTCAACTTTTCAAAAATTAAGTTTTAAAAATGCAGCTTGAAGACTTGGCAGAAAGATTCACACAATTAATATTGAAAAAATTCAAAGTATATTCTTCATTATAAAAGAAACATTATCCAGTGAAAGAAATATTCAATGAATAATGAATGAAGAAAGTCTAAAAATTTGTCTAACACACTTGTTAAAATATACTTCAGAGATATATGGGAAAATTGGCTGGCAATACGGGGCATAGTGAATAAAACAAGTAATAATATATGAACATACAGTGCTTGTTTGCTTTTACATTAATTTTTCACATGAAATGGCTCATTTTAGTTTACCAAAAAGAATAATTTTATTTGAAAAATGATTGTAAAAGCGCAAAAACACGAGCTCAACCATAGAATATGGTTATTATATGGACAACCAAATATTTGACAACAAAATTTTGTGATCGAGTTAGTTTTAAATTTTCGGACAACTGCTACGATTCCAATTTGTAATTTACAGTTTTAAGCACTTATAATTTGAAATTTTCCAATTTTTAAAACTATGATTTAAGTTAAAATTTGTAACAATTCTAAAATCATCCATAGATTTGAAAGCCAAATGATTCTATTTAACTTCCTCTAATTTTCAAGGTCTCAAAATTAATTCTTCAATTTTGAAAGCTTAAATACGATAATTTTTGTTTTAAGTTATTTAATTATTAATACAATATTGTTTGCGGTTCAAAAAAAATTGCATGAAATTATTTTTAAATGCATCTGTTTTTGCTTCCTTATAAAAGAAGTAAGCTTTGTATAGTTGTACCAATTAAAAAAATATTTTAAAAATTATTTAAAAATAAACGTTTCTCAGTTGATAAATGTCTAATACGACATTCTAAGCAATTATTCGGATGTGTATGTGTGTATGTGTGAAAGTCGCTCTTTTTTGCGAACACAATATTCGGAGTGGAAAATTTACTAATTTCAATAGTGTTTGTGTAAAACGTTCTTTTTTGGATCGATTGACCTATATTATTAATGCAGTTGAATGATAATTGAGGAAATTATGGTGATTCATAATATTTTAAAAACCGGTTTCATAGCAAAACTTTTTTCATTGACATAATCCAAATTTGATGTAAGAATAAAAACCACTCCTTGATTTAAGACAAATTGATTGACCCACATATGAATACGTTTTATTGAAGTGCAAAGAAGTTATGGTCATTTATAATATTTAAAAAAAATTTCTTTTTACGTCAAAAGTTTTTTTTTTTTAACATAATTCAAATTTGATGCTCGAATAGAAAAGATCACTTGATTGAGGAATTGACTGACGTATTTGTATTTTTGTATTTTTATGCAGTGATCAACCCTCAATATTTATAATTTCTAACCCATTTCCAGGTCTTCCAGAGCTAGTACACCAGAGACTCGATAGATGAACAATCTCGGGGGTTGCCTGAAAATTGCCTTGTTCATATAACGCGTATAGCGAAACGTAAACAGGCAGGGCCGCCTGAACCGTTCCCATAATATTGCGCAATCTACTTGACTGAGTAGTATAGACTATAGTGCATGCGTCCCTTCAGAGGCGGAGTCGCAACCGTCTCTCGCCCTGCCCCCTGAGAAACTGTGGGGACCATCAATTCTAGGAATTCATATAACGCGTCCGATCGCGCGTTCAAATAGCGAGTCTCTGGTGTATTCTGGAATTTTCCGAAATACTAAAATTAGCGTTATACTTGAGCGATTAATCTTACGGAAAATTCCGTAATAATAGACAGTGCCTAAATAATTTGTGTATGTTTCACATTTTTTTAATTAAAAATAATCTTATTTCTTTTAAGCGATTCTATCTATAATAATATTGCTATTCTTTTAAGTGTAATAAAATATATTTCAAAATATACAGGAAACGCTTATGATAATAATTAATGCAATGGAAAGCGTTTGAAATTAAAAACTTTCAAATTGTATGGTTATAAATTGAAATTGTAAAAAATTAATATACATTCCAAATTGAATAATTTCTAAGCGAAGCTTTTACAAATTATATAACTTATTCAAATTGATAGCGTTAGAAATTTAACACTTGAAATTGAATTCCTTCAATTCAATAATTTGTAATTCAAACGTTTAATATTGTACAATATCGGAATAAAGTATTAATTTATAACTCTATAAAATTCCTAGTTTGAAATTTTCGAAACTAAAAGCCTTACAAATGTTTAAATACAAATTCAAATTAAGAACGTTAATAGTTTTAAAAATATTGAAAAAAGAACCAGCCTACCATTAGTAGTTAAACAATTTACAATTTGATTGCTCAAACTTGAATAATTTTTTACTTAACATTTTCAAAGCGGACAATTTTAAATAATAAAGTTTTGAAATTAAATAATGTTGGATTGAGTTTTGCAATTTATTTCAAAAAGTTATTTCCGATTCAAACATTCGATATGAGAAAATTTGAAAATAAAATCGTTCAAAATGGTGTAAATTTACACTTAAAACTTGATTTACATTTAATTTTGTAGGCTTTAAATTTCTTCTCATTTTGAAGGCTAATAAGTAGCATTTTATACTTTTCCACATTAAAAAATATTAGTATTTTTTTAAATTCTAATTTCTATTTATCAATTTATAACTGCGCATTAATTGAAGATATAAAAAATTTTAAATAGTGTTAAACCATTGCAAGAGAAGGGAGAGTAAATATGCACAATGTGATCCCTTCCGCAATGCCAGTGGTTTCCCACAATGAAAATGCGGACAATAGGCTTGTATAGTGGCTAACACTGAAAGGCAAAATACGTCCATCCAAAGACTTTGATGCAAAGTAAAAGACTTATGAATTCTTCTCAGAAAACAGAAACTAAAAAATAAAATTCATATACACAATATGGCATAATTGCATTATTGTGCTTTGTGAATTCTATATAGCTTCAGAGATCGAGATATAAATAATTTCTATAGTTTCTACGCCTTCCTTGGAATCTTGATCCCAATGATTAACATTTCAAGGATATTGTTGGCAGAAAAAGTAAGTCAAGTCTAAAGGATATAAATTTAAAAACTGAATGCACACGTCATTAAAATGGTTTATCTCCAATTCTAGGAAATTTATTTACATTAATAGACAGTTATTTATAGAAAGCTTACAGTTCAAATTTGAAAGTTCAAGTTTAAAATTGTACGTAATTTCGAAATTGATCGTTTAAATGTAAGGTTTTACTGTTCAAAACTGATTGTCCAACACTGTTAAAAATGTTTGCAATTTTAATATACATTTAATATATATATACCATTAAACCATTTCCCTTTCAGGGTAGGCGTGACACTACCCGATTCGGGTAGTGTTTCTAGGTTTTTCTTGAAGTTATAAATAACTACAAATGTGGGCTCACCACACCCACGATGTGCCAACAGCACTCATGTCAGTATTCTTGAATGGTCACCCATCCAAGTACTAACCGCGTCCAACGCTGCTTAACTTCAGTGATCTGACGAGAACTGGGTTTTTCAGCGTGGTATGGCCGTTGGCATAATATAATATATACATAAATATATATATAAATATACATTTGTATATTAAATCTAAAACCTAAGTATACGGAATCGCCATTAAGAGACTATGTTATTAAATTTCATATACCACATATTGATCATTTATCAGAAAAGTCATATATTTGCACTTTACACAAATTAAAAACAATTCTGGCAGCAATTTTCAATTATAAATTATCAAAAAGAATATTTTCTCCTAGATGAATGTAAACTACACTGGTTTTTCAGAGACAAGTTCAATTAAACAAATAATTAAGAAACCTAACCTCCAAGCACCTGTACTCACGTTAAAATTCTAACGTTCGCAGCGAATTTTAGGAATAATTCCACCCGTACGTTGCACTTTAATTGTAAGTAAGAATTTAGTCGACGAATGTAAGGTTATTGCTTTAGTTTTTAAAATTTGACAAGATCTGAAGGTATCAAAGGACTTGTGGTTTTCACGCATTCTGTTTTACCGACTTTAATATACGTGTATATTAATTTTACAACATGATGGTATATTAAAATTAATGTACGGTATGTGCAAATGACTTTACTCACATGTATATTAAATTTCGATCAGATTTTTTTAACAGTGAATGTTTAGGTTGTTCTAAGAAGACTATATCTTTTTAAAAACAATCTTAGTTTACAAAGTTTGGCACGAAGTGAAGTTCTACACAGTAAAAATATTTCTCGTAAAGAAATATGGTAAGAAAACTTGCATACAATTTACGTGAGCAGTTAACTTCAAACTTACTGTTGAGGTCAAAGAATTATACGATAAAATTTTTTATGGATATGTAGAATTCTTCCATATATAGACTAAACATTTTAGAAAAGCATAGGCGCTTCGAATACTTTCAAAAAAAATTTTTTAATTTTTAGATTTTCATTGAATCGCTTTAAACTGTCTGATTTTTCATTTTTTAAGCATTGAACCAGCAAATGTAAGAAAAAGCTTGTCATTCATTTTCATTAGTAGGCTGTATCTAAATAGGTGTATCTTCCGACAAATAAAAACGGTTTAATTCCAGATTAAAATTCCAGATTGTTGAATTTTCAGTTCTGGAAACTAAATTTTGCGAATAGCTTCATTTGATACATTTTGATTTTTCTATTATACACATGTGGTTGCCTTTTAAGAGCATCTATATAACAATTAAAAATTATCGTTTAGTTTCAAACGATTTCGTTCAAGACTTATTCCATTTCAAAGGTGTTTAGCTTTAATTGTGATACTGTGTATCTAATGTTAAAACTGTTTATTTTTGAACTTTTAAAACTAAATATTTTGCGAAACTTTAAGTGTGTAAATTTAAATTTGTGTTCGAATAGTGTTTTTTGTGAATATATTGTAAAATTAAGATAGAAACAGAAATCAAAAATATATTGTAGAATTGGAATTAAAAAAAAAACACTTTTATTCAATTTAAAGCAACGTTCTATTAAAAACTGATATTAATTTTTAATCAAATAGGTTTAAATCTTCAGAAAAGTTACTTAAGTGAAAGTCTCACATCCGACATTATTTTTCTTCAAAAGTCGTATAAGCAAAAAGATAAAATCCGACAGTGAAGGACAGAAACTTCTAATATATTCATTCCTCAGCCGATAAATTGAATTTTCTCTCTTCTCTCTTCTCACAAATAACTTGACTATATTTAATACCTTTGCAAAATAAAATGGTAAATAAAAGGAAGGAGACTGTGGTGCACTAAATATGTATATCCACTTTTGAGTATACTTTCGAAAGGTTACACAAGAATATTGACTTAAGACTTGGCGTCAGGATTTCCTTTGCATTCTAGTTACAAGTCTCAAAAGAATTTTTGGCACAAATTAATAGAAATCAAGTTATTAACATATTTTACTTTTACCAAAAACTGTTTTGTATCAAAATCTCAAAAAATATTGATCTAAGATAAAAATGTTTAGCATAAAAGTTGTGGATCTCATTCAAATACATATTTTTTGTTTTGACACATTTTCCCTACAATCAATATTTTGCAACAAAAATTGCAAAAAATAATTTTCCGATTTTTCTTTAAAAAATGTAGATATTAAATTCTGTAAATTATTAATTTTTATTAAAAAGCGGGCCCTGAAAAGGGAGGTGAAATGAGTTCACCAATATTTTTCAGGGCGTGTTCTAATGTTGGGTGTTTCAAATCAGGAACCTTGAAAAGGTTGAAGTTAATCTCACATCTTCCCTGATTTGAAATGCACAACACTAGGACGCGCGGTTTTTTGATTGGCCCTTGAAAAATGTTGATAACCCTTGGAAAAAGAATTCGTCGTGAGTGGGTGGAGGGGATGTGGGACATATCCCCCCAAAACGTTTGGACACTTCATCAGAGCTTTTGAAATTTTTTGTAACGAAAAATCGAAAAATGCATTTTTTAGTTTTCCTCGAAAAATATTCATTCTAGATATAAAGTGTAAATACAAAATAGTATACTTGTCAAAAAAGTCCCTCTCTCTCATGATTCATACGATATTTTATATAACCAATGTATGGATGTGGTAGTGTTTTCATGCCTCTGGAGCCGACGTCAAGTGCCGCTTTTGAAGGTCATGGATATGTAATGGCCATGTGTATATTATATTATATTATATTATATATATAAGTTCGAAAATGATTACATCATATAGATATATATAGGCCATTACATATCAGCTGATTGATATGTAATGGCCATTATGTATCTATGGCGTATACCCCCACTTTTAAATGCAACTGCGTTGATAAGCATATCCTATCCATAAACTTTTTTTAACGAGTAGCCAACCTCTTCTTACACAAACAATAACATCTCATAAACTTCTATAATAGAACATTAAACATGGAATCAATCAATGAATAGGTATAAGATCTATAATCTGGAATAAGTGATGACATATATATATATATATATATATATATATGTGTGTAATGCGCATAAATTCCATAATGAGTTCTTGTCGGATGGGATTGGCTTACTTCGTGTAAGAATTCGACCAATCGGAGTGGTCAAATGTTGCATAGGAGCGGTTTTTAAGGCAAATATGATTTGCTTATTGCACAGACAATATCGAGATAGATAGTGTATCAAAACATCAAACCCCTCTTCTTTTAGTTGCATCAGAGTCTAGCTCATTTGAAACGCTTCGAAAGCAATTGAATACCGTATTTAACTCGCGAAGCGTGGGGAGCTGACATTCTGACAAAAAGGCCTTTGTGACTTCATTTTCATTCATTTTGACACATAAGTTGCGCACCTGAGCACATACCTGTCCCAACTCTATCCATATTCTTCCGGGTTTTCCTGTCACTTCCAAACGGCACCTGTTTTTTTCGATCATGCGAGGATGTGGCCTAGGGCTGGATTTTTGCTTTCGACTGGATTCACGATATGTTTGAGTCGTTTGAGTAATACTGGTACGTGCAACTACACGTCGACTGTCATGAATTCCCCGAGCAGCTTGACGAGGCCGCATCGCATATAACTGTCGCTTTACGAATATTTAACTCTACTAGACCAGTCGTTCGCGATCAGGCATCAGACTACCATACTGCAGTCGCGGTGCACTTTTCCCGCGAGTTGCTGATCAAAGACTTCCCTTTCTTTAGCCTTCTGCGTTCCGAAGTCCGAGATCTGACGCTATGATGGTTTATGTTGAGATTCTTCGTGAGATGACATCCTTAAATTTGCTTCAACGTCGCTCCTTCATGGAGATATACCAGATTTATGCGAGGATCTTGTATAAGAAGAGTTGCTTTTCTCAAAGAGTTTTGTATTTTTTTCTGCGTGGGTTTCAGAATTCATGAACTACTGCACGCATAAGGATGATTCTCTAGAAAGACATAGATTTTCATAAAGGCAACTTGTTTTGAAAGAGCGATTTGAATTTTTTATTCTGTATACCGATATATGCTACGCACAAGAACTCTTTTAGTTTTTATTATACCACCATGTTAAACACCGGTCCATATAATAAAAGCGCCGAATAAGGTGTTGTTTTCAGATGCAGCATATGTTATAGACACGAAAAAAAAATGAAGGCAGAATAAAAATTTTTATTGTTCAAAATTAGGTTTCATAAACATTTTCATAAATTTTCAAAACAGTTTCATAAAAATTCATAAACCAATTTTTTTCTGTGAACTGGCATCGAAATTTTGGGTGATTTATTAAAATTCAGGGAAAATCAGGCTACATGATAGAAATGTAGAAATGCTGTCTTCAAATTGTTAGATTCATTAATGTATCAAATAAAAAAAATTTTTTTCTTATTTAAACTTTGAATCTATACAAATTCAATATTTTCTATTTATTGTTTTCGTCAAAAGTGCTGTCTTTAGTTACTCCTGAAAAATATTATTATAATAAAGCACATTGGTGCCTTTGCTCTATAACTTTCAATGGCTTCAACACATTTTTATATTTTAATATATTTTCCTAATTGACACACAATTTAACATTTTTTTCATATCGTCAGGGTTTGGGTGTCACTGCTGTGCCACACATTAGGGCGGACTGAAAATGCTCAAACTAATCGAATCGTTTGAGCTGGGGGAAAACAATTTTTGGGTTGGCATTCAAAAAATTTGACATTGGTTAATATCTTCTGTTCTCTTTTTTCATTTGAAGATTTAAATTTTTGAAAATTAAAAAAATTGACTATTGGTTAAAAAATTATGGCGAATTTTTTGTATGTAAAGTTTTTGATAGTGAACAATAATCAAAGATAATAAACTATAAGAAAAGTTTTCAGCCCAATATAAAATTTTTGGAAAATGTGCAAAAAACATGTTTTTTTAGATTGTGTCATATGCACACTTCTTGAAAAAAGTTGAATATGTTGAACCTGAAAATTTTTCAGCTTGAACCAAAGAAACATGTTATCATTTTGCTTTTTCAAACAAAAAATTTTCGTGGATTAGGAAGTTTGGGATTTTGATTTTTTTTGCGATTTTGGAACGTTGAATTGAAGAAATTTCAGGTTCGACATATTCAACTTTTTCCAAAAAAGTGTTCATTCAACTCAATGAAAAAACATGTTTTTAGCACATTTTCAACAAAGTTTAAATTGAGCAAAATAAATAGAACCAATAGAAAATTATTTTTGAATGATTAGAAAATTTGAATCCTCTAATCAAAAAAGAAAACAGAAAATATAAATGATTCAAAAAATTTTTAAAACGTTTTTCGAATGCCAGCCCACAAATTTGTTTTTGCAACACTCACCCCGAAAGTGAGGACTTCCATGCTTCTAAATGAGGTGCAAAGTGGTTGTATTTAGCAAAATGTGCGAGAATAATAATGACACATGCGCACTTTAAAACATATCTATTTTGCGAATCGACGCAATGGACGCGCATGCCCACTTTATATATAAGTGACTACACAACGGCAAAATACAAATATTATTATTATATTCCTAATATATTAAATATATATTCTTAAAAATGATCTTTTTCCTACAATGAAAGCACGATAAATATGAAAATTGTAAATTTTGTATTTATGAAAGGTAAAAATTATTGAAATTTCAATTGGTTTAAAGAGAAATATTTAATTTTTTGGAATTGTTCAATTATTAATTCTTTTGCAAGCTTCCTTTACTCTTGAAATAATACTAATATATATATATATATATATATAATTCTCGGTTTCTTTTCTCTGTCTTCACCCCCCCCCCCCCGTAACAGAAGTTTTGGTGGGACTGACGTTACGACTAGACTCTCCACCGTACGACGAATAATTACTTTACTTGGACATGATTTCGGCTCGCAAAACAAATCTCGCGCATAAAGGTGATAGTTGGGTGTACAATCTAAACATGAATAATACAAACAATAAAGTAGCCTCGGAATGGACTGAAACTTGGATTGACGAAATGCATACACACGGTAAACGTAAAGGTCGAGTTTCAGGCGATGAATGGAGACTGGGTGTTTGGAATGCTAGAGGAGTGAATGATCTTAAAGTAAGAGAACTACGAGAAACTATGCATGCTAGGAAACTAGATATTTTATGTGTTCCTGAGACGAAGAAAAGGGGTTGCGAAAGTAGAAACATAGAAAATGGGATGTTGAAAGGCGGTTTTGAAATATGGTCAGGAGTAAGTAGTGAATCAAATCGTAGTCAAGGAGTCGGTTTAATTATGAATGAAAAAGCAAGGCAGCATCTCAAAGATCATGATTTTGTATCTCCCAGATTGTTGTGGGCTAGAATGAAGGTAGGAATCAGAAGATTATTTATCATAGCGTGCTACGCCCCAGTTGACAGTGAACCGCGAGAAGTCAAAGACGCCTTCTGGGACACTTTAAATGACACAATAAGTACTTGCGATCAAGGTGAAAGAATAATTCTGCTAGGAGATATGAACGGATGGGTCGGCGTCCAACGCCAGGATACAGATACAGAAAGGGTGCTAGGTAATTTTGGGGATCCAACAAGAAAAAATTATAACGGGGCAAAATTAGTTAGCTTATGCTTAGAAAAGGGCCTATTTATTACCAATACTTGGTTTAGACATAAAATGATCCACACGTACACTTGGTGTAAAGGAAATAACCGCAGTGTAATTGACTTCGTTATTGCGGATGAAAGACTAAGAGAACTAGTCAAAGATACAAGAGTCATGAGGGGTTCCGAATGCAATACTGATCATTACCTTTTAATCTCTAAAATAAACTTAGGCCGGGGATGGAAAAGAAAGAGAACAGAAAAAACGAAACAAACTCGAATAAAAATTGAAAATTTACAGAAACCGGAAGTGCGAATAGAGTTTCAAAATAAGCTAAGCGAACGCATAGATAGGGCAACTAGGGAAGCGCTTACGAGCAATAAAGATATAGAGGGCGCGTGGGCTTTATTACGGGATATCATTGTTAAAACTGCAATTGAAGTGTGTGGTACGGCAGTGGTAGGAAGAAAGTCTGGTGATGCGTGGTGGAATGATGAAATTCAAGCAGCACAGCAAGAAAAGAAAAAAGCGCACAAGAGAACATTAAACATTACAGGTCTTAGCGCTGAGGAGAGAAATAGACTCAAAAATGATTACAAAGACAAAAAGAGGAAAATGAAACGACTAGTCAAGGAGAGTAAAGAAAAAGTCAGAACAGAAGAAGAGAACAAAATACAGAACTGCTTTGAAGGAATTATGAAACTATTATATAAACAGTTGAAGGAAAGTAAGAGTACAGAGTTTGCCAGCATGAGAAAAAGCAAAGGTGAAATGCTATATGATATAGACGAGATAGTAGACGCTTTAAAAGACTCTTTTAAAGAACTATTAGGAGGTGAAGATATAGGACAACAAAACTGCGACATAGAACATAATGCATTAGAAAACCCAATTGAAAAAGTCTGTGTCACTGAGGTCCGAGACATAATTAAAAACTTGAAAAATTTAAAAAATATTTAATTAAAATTATAATTTAAAAAATTTTAAAAATAAATTAACGTAAATAAAACAAAAATCATGGTGTTTGAGGGAAAGAGTGAGAAAACAATGTGCAACATTGTCCTAAATGATGAGAGATTAGAACAAGTTGACAAGTACGTATACCTAGGTAGTCTATTCACTGTTAAAAAAATCTGATAGAAATTTAATATACATGTGAGTAAAGTCATTTGCATATACCGTACATTAATTTTAATATACCATCATGTTGTAAAATTAATATACATGTATATTAAAGTCGGTAAAACAGAGTGCGTGAAAACAACAAGTCCTTTGATGCCTTCAGATCTTGTCAAATATTAAAAAATAAAGTAATAACCTTCAATTCGTCGACTAAATTCCTACTTACAATTAAAGTGCAACGTACGGATGGAATGTTTTCTAAAATTCGCTGTGAATGTTAGAATTTTAACGTGAGTACAGGTGCTTGGGGGTTAGGTGTTTAAATTATTCGTTTAATTGAACTTTTCTCTTTAAAAACAGTTTAATTTAAATTTATCTAGGAGAAAATATTATGTTTGATTATTTATAATTGAAAATTGTTGCCAAAATTGTTTTTAATCTGTGCAAAGTGCAAATATCTAACTTTTCTGATAAATGATCAATATGCTGTATATGAAATTTCATAACATAGTCTCTTAATGGCGCTTTCGTATACCTACATTTTAGATTTAATATACAAATGTATATTGAATGTATATTAAAATTACAAACATTTTTAACAGTGTTCACTAGCGACGGAAAAATAGATGGGGAGTTAGATAGGCGCATAAATAAGGGTAAACAGGTTATCGGTAGAGCAGGGTCCATCCTAACAAATAAAAACATATCAAAAAAAGCTAAAATGGCCATACACAATTCTATATTCGTACCGACTGTACTATGCGGTAGCGAGACATGGACCTGTCAAGAAAAGGACAGGAGTAAAATTAACGCGATCGGCATGAAACCTCTGCGCATAATATGCGGGAAAACACTGATGGACAAAGTCCGAAACGAGACAATCCTCAAAGAATGTGGTGCAAAAGAGACAATAGTTGACACATGGGAAAGAAATCAGTTAAGATGGTTCGGACATCTTGAAAGAATGAAAGATGAACGACTGACCAAACAAGTGTATAAAGGTAAAGTAAATGGCAGAATGCCCAGAGGTAGACCGCCGAAAGAATGGTTAGAATCTGTAAATGAGACATTAATCCGTAGAGACATAAGAAGCCATAGAAACACAAGAGCTTGCATGAAAAAATGCATGGACGTGAAGGAAGCTAGAGTAGTATGCCAGGACAGAAAAGTGTGGCGACAAATAGTTTGTAAACAGAGTGACAGTAGAATGAATGACGCCTGAAACAAAGATCTTGGATACTAATGGGCCCAAGTGGAGAACCATACATAAAAATTTTGTGAGGCTCTTCACTTGGGGTGATCGCTAGAGAGATTGATCAGCAACCTGGGTCGGAGCAGTGTTGCGGAATAAACGTGTCATTTAAATAAATAACACGAGAATTCCAGATCAATCTAAAATATATATACCTAACACTTATATACCTATCTACCTCATACCTATATACCCACCTACCTTATACCTATATACCCATATGCACACTACTATTCTCCAACCGAGCAAGTCACGCCTACCCCGAAAGGGAAATGGCTTAATGGTATAATAATATAATAATGCTAAATACTAATGTCTGTATAGTAATTTAAATTCTTACTGAATTGAATATCTTTTTTTACGGTACATTTTAGTGTATTATTATAACTAGAAATGGGCGAAACAGCACATCTATAATTACTTATACCATTTGAGATTCACCTACACATCCGTAATAACGAGTCTAACTTGTATATCTAGTCCTGGCCAGTCTGTGCATTATAGTATAACGAATATGTCAAGGTACGAATATGTCAAGGTGTTCGATAGAAAATTATAAAAAGGTTCTCTAATTAACACTATTTCAGAATAAGCTTATATTATCCTTCCTTTCCACCTGGGTTGTCATAATACAGTGATTAGTATTTTTTTTTGCATATTTAATCATTATAATTAATGCAATTATAATGATCTCTTTTCAGTTACAAAAAATACCATCCATATTCTTTATCAAGGCATTTTCTTTAAAAAAAACGTCATATCAAAGTAATACCATTTTATTCGATAATTTCAAGTTACATTCGTTACATCAAAGTAAAACCTTACTATACCTTTTTCTATACATTATCATGATTCAGATGTATCAAATGTGTTATTAAAATCCCGCTTTTCATTAAATCTTATTATTTCCTCGATTTTTTCAATTCAGCTTTCAGGATTCTTGTGGATATAAATTTTCAATTACAATTTTAAAATATCATTTGTATTTTTCTTCTCCCTCACCCCTCCTTCCTCTCTGTCTTTCAATTTTTCTCTTTTTTTAGAATCAATGTGAGGTACACGGAAAAAATTTATCCGTAAAAAAGTCACGAACTAGTAGCTAGGTCTCGGATATGAGAAAAATTCGTCGGATATTTATGTATTTTCGTAAATAACCTGCGAACTTTGAGAAAGATTGACGAACTCGATGTGAAAATTCTAAAACGGTTCATCACTTTTTTTTTACGTGAATAATTACAAAAATATTACGAGTGATTGGGAAAAGATTCTCAGAGCACTCACGAGCTTGCCCGACAAATCTGGGAACTCGACCTAAGTCTCCCTGTACATGGCCCACGCACACACGCGCGGTGCGTGTGTGCGCTCGTATGTGTGCCTCGAGCTCGTCGGATGAGTGGCTAGAAGTTTTATAATACCTATTTTGTTTGGCCTCGATGGCTGCGCGTGTTTACGCACTCCTGGTTTATGTTTAGAAACTGGTAAGTCAGCAGTGTTTGAGGTTCGAATCTTCTGAGTTGCGAATTTATAAATTAATATAAAATTAAATCGCACAAATAAAATTTTTCCTCTTTTTATTTCAGTCTGAAATTTTCAGGAACTGTTCGTAGGAAATTCGAACTGTACGTAAGAAACTTCGAAATTTATCCATATATTTCTCATAGAAATAAGGATTTAATGTTTCATTTTTTTATCTCGTATCCGAGACCTAGCTACAAGTTCGTGACTTCTTCACGGATAAATTGTTTCCGTGTACTTGCAGCTTTAAGGTCTTTCTCCGCGACGAGTTCTAAGTGTGGAAATCGGAAAAAGGCTATTTCTTTTACATATGTACCATTGTACCAGGTGTCGCTCTATTTCTTGCAACTGTATGAAAGGGAGAAAAAAATAAAAGAAAAAAAGGAGACAAAAGGTTCGATCATGCACACTGCAAGTCTTACACATGATATATATATGCCTTAATGGATAGGACACAGGTATTATTCTAATCTGCCATTAGAAAGCATTTTCAAAGCCTGTGCTTTGGCATAAAAAAAATAAAAACAAAATTTTGAAATCGGTTCATGTCTTCTGTTCGGTCTATGAATTTGAAAATTCATAATTTGGACAATTCAAACCAATTTTCTTATGGGCCAAAAAATTATGGTAAATTTTCTTTAAGTATAGGTTTTGGTAGTAGCGAACAACTATAAAAACTGGGAAATAACAAAAGAATGTTGTATATGGAAATATAGAATAGAATTTTTGAGGCTGCTTAAATTCTTGGCCATTTTTTTAAGAATCAGAAATCCGAACCGTAGAATTACAAAGTATATTAAAACATACGAGAATATCTTTAATATTCAACATAAGATTAAGAGTGCTGAACCGACTGCAATATCTTTTTCCCGTATTGCAAGCTATTATCAGTGGTGTAGTCCTAAAAGAAAAAGTGGGCTGGCGGTACTTTCCATAAACTACGTTTCTAGTTTGAGGGGGGGGGCTGAAAACTAAGGCTGTAACAAGGGGGGGGGGGTCATAAGTGGAAATAACGTTACGAACTTAGATAAAACTATAAGAACTTTAACCCAATAAGAAAATCCAACTATATTTTTAGGTAAAAGTTATTTTTTTTATTAAAAAGGCTACTATTATATTTTTGGTTCGGAATTCATCTGGTTTGGTTAAAAATTCTATTATTTGGTTGAAAAATTTAATTATTTTGTTGAAAATGTAACTATATTTCAAAAAGTCATCTTTTTATCAAAAATTCGACTACTTTGTTAAAAATTCATGTTTTTTAGTAGAAGATTCATCTCTTTGGTTGAGAATTTAACTATTTTGATGAAAATTCGTTCCATGTTTGGTTGAAAATGAAATTTTTTAAACTGACAGTTAAACTTTTCAATTTTTGTTAAAAATTGATCTTTTTCAGTTAAAAATTTAACTTTTTGGTTGAAAATTCGTCTTTCTCGGTAGATACTTAATCTTCTTGGTTAAAAATTGATCCTTTTTGGTTAAAAATGCATTTGTTCGGTTGAAATATCAACTTTTACTATGCTTAGTTGAGAATTCATCTTTTTTGCTTGAAAAATCGATCATTCGACTTAAATTTGAACAATTTTGTAGAAACATTAATTTTTTATTGAGGATCCATAATTAGAGTTGGATTTTCAACTATTTGCTTTTAAATGAACTGTTATGTCGAAAATTTTATTGTATTGTAGAAAATTCGTCTTTTTGATTGAAAATTTAACAATTTTGTTGATAATTCATTTTTTTTTGTTAAAATTTTTTTTTTATCAGAGTTTTCATCTGAAAATTTAACTATTCCATTTTTGGTTGAAACATTATCCTGTATATTGTATAATTTGAAAATTCAACTGTTTTTTAGAAAATTAATGTATTTTGTTGAAAACTCGTCTTTTTGGGTAGAAAATTAATCTTGTTTGTTGAAAATTCAACTTTTTAGTTGAAAATTTAATTATTTGATATAAAATTCATATATTTCGTTAAAAAGTCGTCTTTTTGGGTAGAAAATTATTCTTGTTTGTTGAAAGTTTAACTTTTTGATTGAGAATTTAACTATCTTGTTGAAAATTCATCTTTCTTGATTGAAAATCATCTTTTTTGTTTTTTTTTTTTGTTGAAATTTCATCTTTCTTGGTTGAAAATGTTTTTTTTTTAAATAAAAATTCAAAGGTCTTCTACAAAATTTTTCTGTTTATCTTGAAAATTCAAATATTTGATTGAATTGTAATCTTTTTTGTACGAAAATTCGACTATTTGATTGAAAATGTATCTTTGTATGCTGGAAATTCAACAATTTGGTTAGAAATTCAACTATTTTGTTAAACATCTAATTATTTTTGGAAAATGAAATTATTTTTTAAAGTTATCATTTTTGTATGAAAATTCAACTATGTTGTTAAAATTTTATCCTTTTAGGTTAAAAACTTATATTTTATGGTAGAAAAAACATCCTTCTTGGTTGAAAATTTATCTTTCTTGGTCGAAAAGTAACTCTTTTTTTCAATTAAACTGTCTTCGAAATCATTCGTTTTTTTGTCTTGAAAATGTTATTATTTGGTTAAATTTTTCACTATATTTTGGAAAACTTGTCGCTTTTACTGAAAAGTTAATCTATTTGTTTGTTAATGTAACTGGTTGGTTCAAAATTAATTTTTTTTTAAATTCGTCTTTTTTGTTGAAAATTCATCTCTGTGGGTAGAAACACTTTTTTGGTTAAAAAATCAACTATTTTGTTAAAATTGCAATATATTTCAGCTTGAAATCTTAGGAATTTCAAGTCTTTTGTATTGAACGCAATATGTTATCTACATTAATTTCATTTAAAAGAATTTATAAACGTAAAATCCGTTTTTAGCCAACAGCTACGTTACTTTTGGGGGAGATAAATAAAGTCCAAAATTGGTAACATAGTTTATGGATTTTTTATGGATTTTTCATTATTTCAAATGTTTCAAAATGTGGAATCAAAATGCCAAAATACTGCGATTGAGAAGAATGATAAAGAATGTCAGCCCACGATTTAGGTACTGTACCGCCAACGCGATGATCATTTTACTCTCTTATTCCTGACGCAACGAAGAAAAAATTCCATGGTATGGATGAGGAGAGCAGAGAAAATATGTAGAATACAAAATGAGACAGCTCATGACCATGGATTAGTAAAAGAGTGTGACAATGACTTACTGGCCCCTTGTTTAATTAAAATAAATAATGGAAACGTTTATTTTTTTAGTCAAGTATGAACAGTACAAAGAAGACCTATAGCGCAGGCATACCACTTGTACTTTTGTAATGTGTTCTTCTTCTTATTCTTTCATCGTCCTTTTTTCTAAGAAAAGTGTTCATTAACACAAAAATTTTGTACGAGTTTAGAAAAATTAACTGGGTCTTAAAGCATTACTAATAATAATCTACAAGTGTACCCATAGCTATAATACATTCTGCTCGCAGCATAATGTTGATTCGTATAGTGATGCTTTTGTTTACTCATTATTTTATTTCGAGTTTGGGTTTCTATCAGAATCAATTTTAACTATGCAAATGTAGATAGTTATTGTAAATTTTGAAAAACTCTTAAGACTGGCATAAAAGTCATATAATTAATTATAAAACTATGAAAAACTTCTAAGTTTATTGCGTCGGTAATGTTTCGGCGATAAGAATTTAAAATTTATTAGTAATTATACATTTTGGTATTCAATTAATTCTTTCGATTTACTCAAAAGTTATTTCACTCATGAAAGTATTAAAAGGTTATAAATTTACTGCGTCGGGTCATTTTTGTTTCGTTAATAATTTAAATTTAATAATTGAATAAATAATCTTCATTCGTTTGCATCTAGTACATTCCGTTCACAGCATGAAGTTGATTCGCAGAGTTGAAGTGGTTCGAATAATTTGTGAGGCATGTCTTTCTATTAACCTATTTTGCTTAAAATTTGAGAGCGTCATTTTATCAGGTCCATTAACACTAACAATTTTCATGACAATAAACATCGGATATCATCAAGAATTGGAAGCATTATTCTGACCTCAAAGACGCAAAAATCGTGGCAAATAAATTTCAAATTTAAATCGTTAAAAATTGCAGAATAAAAAATTGAAAGCGTGATTTTCAGCTTGAATTTATAGGCTTGATTTTGAGATTGAAAATTTTCTAATTAAAAAGTACAAAGAATGAAATAAATCGTAATTTAAAGCCTTCGATATGAAGCAAACTGAAAATGAGGAATGTTCAAAATTGTACACTTTCAAAAACTTGCAAGCTATAAAAATTGTTTTATTTTTATTTTTAGGCTTGAAAATATACAAAATTTCACTAGCAAGCATTTGAAACTGAAAATTAATCTATTTTACGACATAAAAGTGAACCATTTTCAAAATTATAGAGCGTTTAGAATTGGAAATTTTTGAATTCAAAGTGGTGAAAAATGGTGAAATATCAAATTTACAATTTAAAGTTCAGGGATTTTAGAGCGTGAAAATACAAAATTTTATTTCTTGTTTAAAAATTAAGAGTTTTATAAACACAAAATGGAAACGTTTAAGGATGAATAATTTTTAATTAGATAATAAACTGGAATAACGTTTTAAATTTTCGGCAATACATCCTAATTAAGAATGTCGGAATAAAACATTCAAAATTACTAATTTAATACTGATATATATTATAAATTTAACTGACTTATTTTTTTCAATTTTTTTTATTTGATAATGTTTTAAAGTCGACATTTCAAACTCAATGCCTGGAAATATCTGTTTAAGCGTTTAGTTTATTCAAATTTGAAGTTAAAATAATTACTTCGGGCAAATAATTTTTTTTAAACAAGAAAAAATGTGCCTCAGCCCGGATTTGAACCGGGAACGCCACTATAAATGAGTGGGGCGAGGGCGTTAACCAATTATGTCATCGAGACTGCTGCAGATCTGTTCTTGTTCTTCATAGCTACCGTTTTACAGGGAAATACTATAGATATTTCTCCACTATGACAAATGTACCATTTTTGATCAAGGATCGAGTTTTAATTTAATTAATTTTTGGAAGATGTTATTACCATTTAAAGATGTCAACGTCCGAGTTTAAAAATTGCTGAATAATTTAATTTTCAATGTTATAACAATTACTTCGAACAAATAAGAACAAGAACTGATCTGATTCAGCCTCACTAGCATAATTGGTTAACGCTCCATTTATGTATAGTGGCGTTCCCGGTTCAAATCCGGGCAAAGGCCGATTTTTGCTTGTTCTTCAAAAATTATTTGTCAATTCATTATTTGTCAATTCAAATTAATTAAAAATATAAAAACTCGGACGATAACATATTGAAATGGTAATTACATATTCCAAAAATTAATTAGAATAAAACTCACGATGATCAAAAAAAATTTTAATTGATTGAACTGTATAATTTCAAATTAGAATTATAGCAATCTTGTTTTATATTTGTATATTATTAATTGGCAATGCAATGTTTCCCAAACGTCTTAGCGTGTATTAAATATTGCTAGTTCATAATTCGAAATTCACACTTTAAAAAATCCTGACCAGCGGCAGCAGACTTTTCCACACAACTAGGCTGCCATTCTAAGGAAAAAGGCAGTAACTAAAAAATCAGCGAAGGGAGAAAATCGACGAAAACTTTTGAATATGGTTTTCCCTATTCCACCTAATTTAATAGACATTTGAAACGTTGTTCGATTGTTATTGGGTAATTTCGATGCGATCTAACTATTTATAAGAAAAAATTATTTTAAAAGAATTGTTAAATGTAAAAATGTAGATGCTGCCGAAATTCCAAAGCGTTACTAAGAAAAGAGGCAGTAACTGAAGTTTCTCACTTTTTTGAGAAAAAAACGAAGGCACCATCTTCAAGATTTTAGTATTAATACGCTATACTATATATTGTAAGGGATCAATATATAAATATTTAATAAATGGCGCTAGTAAAAAATACGTTTGCAATTAACATTACACATGCTGCCTTTTTGATTAGAAGAGACCTTTTAATTTGTGGTATAATTTCCGGAAGGGAGTATAGGCACTAGGCATCTACGAGCTGCTTTTTCCCATCGAACTTGATGCCGGGAGACTCGGCGACTTCCACGGAAGAAGGCAGCAAGATAGATAACTTAGTTACTGCCTTTTAAGCTGATGATGCAATAAATTCATTTTTCGATTTTTTTGCAGTTACTGCCATTTTCCTTCGAACGGCAGTATGGTATAGGAAGGGATTTTTGTTGTGTTGTATAGATTTTATATCAAATTTTTAAAGAACCGTAATTATCCTAATGACGTGTATTAGGAGCAGCCTCGCTAGCTAGAAACAAAGTTCACAGTTTTTAATTCTTCCTATAAAATTCTGGTGCAAAGGTTCTATGCATCGAGAAATAAGTCTCCTTAAACTTTAAAACCCAACAAGGGAAAGCAACCTGAGCAATCACCAGCCAGCAGCCAACATTACAGCAACCAGCAGCAGCAGCTCGGGTGATCGAGCGAGACCACATGCATTCTTTTCAGACTCCGGGTTAGCAGGCTAGGCTGTCCATAGTGTCCATGTATAGTTCTAATCTTGCGCGTGAGCACATTGTACTGCGCATAGCTTGTATGCTGCATACATTTGAATGCTTATCCAAGGCCGTTGCTTACTGACACACTGCCAGTGGCGTAAGAACAAAAGGGGATTATGTCGAGGATTATGCAGCGTCGAGTTGCAGACCCTGTTATGGAGAAGGAAACAGAAGAAGTACAAGGCATGCATCCGTAGGAGCAGCAGACATGCCTATCTATATCCGTTATCCGTGTAATATTATAATTAAAGTGATTATATACGCGCGATTTAAGCGGCTGCAAAAAGTTCCTCAAACAATATGTATGGACCTAGGCCTTTAAACGGTTTACTTAGGGTCCTAGACTTATAAAGTAATGAGCCTACAATAGGAATCCCATTTAAGTGCGGTTCGGGCGTGGTTAGAAATGGCCTTCACTTAAATCCAACAAAACATTCGTTCGCTCCAAGCATAAACATACAGGGCCGTTTGAACCATTTCTGTTGGATTTGGACGTATGCTAACAACTTACGCAACTAATGCGCTGAGGTTACTGCCCGCTTTGTCGCTACGCTACTCTTTGTCACGAATGACTCGGCACTGCATCTCTCGGTCCCCTCGGCCGAGGACTGAAATTCTGGGAACGAATTAAATGGGAGTTACTTAAATGGGATTCCCAGTGTATTTACACCGTGGAAGTTGTTGCCACGGTGATAGAAACTGTTAACTAAGATTGGCAACAGTCGTTCGGAGAAGGTTATGAGACCCTAAAATAGCACTCATGATTGCGTTGTGATGAAAAATATTGTATGACACACGGCCCCTGTGTGGCCCTTTTTCTTCGTGTGATTGCAATAATCTTCATAACACTCGGTTTCGCCTCGTCTTCGCTTGGCCTCAGCTACACCTCAGGCTCTGGCTGGTGTTTCAACTTCACATGAGAATAAAGTGCCACTTAGGGCTCTTGTGTCATAAATAACTATTTTTTTCTTTCAAACATAAAAAAAACCCTTTTGATTGACAGCGCTTATTTATACGGTGTATAGCAACTACCCTAGACCTTAAGGCTGTTGGAACCAGACCCTAACCTCCAAATTAAATTGCCTCATTTTACTCCTTAGATACTAGAATTACATCGTTGTTAAATACTTAGGGCCTACTTTTGTTTTGAATCAAGTCTGTAATCGAGTGAAAAGTTGGCCAATTTCTTATCTTCGCGTGGATAAAAGCATTTCTAATCCACAAACCGAAATATACTTTTCTCTTAGGCTTAAGATTTTAACATCCGATAATAATAATTATTATGTAATTTGCCAGCTTAAGATGGCATGGCTGTCCCGGTATGTTCCATATCAGACACATACGCACCCAAAGTGATTGCACATGCATGATGGAGGAACCTGCAGATTAAGGTGGGATCCAAACCACCAGAACTGTGTCGAGGGGTAGGCGGGGATCGGAACTTTTTAGGTTGGACTCCAGTTTAAAAGGTTTCTTAAGGGTCCGGGTCACCACCAGACCCTTTAAATTCTCAAGGATCTGGGTCCAAACCCGGATTCTTTGATTTTTCAAAGGTTCAGGTCTGGACCCAGAGACTCTAAAATTTCAAGGGTTCGGGTCCAGACCTTTTAATTCTTAAGGGCTTGGTTTACACTCGGATAACAGTTTAACTTCGAGCCCAACCTAAAAGTTTCCTTGAATTATATTTGTGAAATTTACACATCGGTTAGTGACCAAAGAAGTGAGAGAGAGAGAACAGATTAAAAAAAGTACAAGTCTACTGTGCACCTCTATTACGCAGCTGTAGGTGCTGGACTTGGGTTCGGACTTGGGTCCGAACCCGGACTAAATAAATTCTTAAGGTTATGGGTCCAAACCCTATTATGTGGGGTCCATTGAAATAAAGGTGATGGGATCATAATTATGCCACGGGATCCCATTATAAACCCATTTCCTCAATTATTAAGGTATCGTGAGATAGGAAGGGCTCCAAGGAATAGGTCGGGTCCCATGGGATAATGGTGTTCCCGAGGAATAGTGCGGTGCCGTGGGGTAAGGTGGGTACCGAGAATGAGGGATAGGGGTGTCCCGTGTGATAGGTGGGTGCCCGACAGGGAGGATAAGGGGGTGCCTAGGGATAGGGGAGTTCCCGTATTTTAAGCCAAAGACGAACACTTTGCGTTGAAAAAAGAACCTGGGGCGTTTTTGAAGATGGAACTTTAAAAAACCACCTTTCGAGAAAAACGCATCTAAAGTTGGCACGTGTCATAAGCGCACGTGTTATATTTTTACATCAAACATAAAATATACCTACTTCCGATTGATTTCGCGACATGAGTATAGTGCCAATAGATTTAGTATAAATCCTAGTATCATCCCCCAATTAAACTGGAAAATAATAATTTTGACCCTGACTTCGAACAATGCAAATATCATATTAAACCGACCATGCGGCCGCCCTTTTCCCTTTCATCAATCCTGCCGTTACTATCTTACTCGTCCTTACTCTTTATATCAACCCTTTCACTCATTTCCTCCTACTCCTTATTTTACTGCCTTATCGTACCGGGTATAAGAAGATAATTCTAGGGTATAAGGGAAAAGTAAAAGGAATGGTGATTTAAATCATTAATTTATGAACAAAATTTTGATAACACAATTTACAAGAGTAACAATGAGTAAGAAACGGTAAAATGATATATAAAAAATAATTAATGAACGGCAAATACTTTATACGTATATATTTTGGTAGAAAGTTAAATAATATATATTTTTTTAATATCCATTTCATGTCTATAGTTTCATTTCCTATTTCTTTTTACTTTTTTCTTTCAGAATTTGCAATCTAATAAAACATATTTATATGTTTAAAAAATATATTCTCTTGGGGTGCCTACATTTTTTAGAAGGCGCATGATTTTTTGGGATAAACTATTTGGCGCCTATAATATATCTGGGTTTTTTCTGTTATTTTTGGCTCTCTTATACCAAGTTGATTAATGATTTTAAAATTTGGGCTTTGTCATTCGACGTAAAAATATACCTACACTTACAATTATAGAGTGAGGACTTGAGGAGTGAGTGTCAAAGTCGAACGCTGACCTGATGTTGGCAAAGTGCCGACGAATTGATGATCTTATTCAGGAAGAAGAGAGGGCTGTCATTAAAATTACGAGGCTCTTGAGTCTTGAGCCTTGATTTTATAATAGATTTCTTCCAGAAGTGCACTGAATGAAAACCAAATTTCTTAGGTTTTCAAAACTTTGAAGCTTCAAAGTTTTTATTTTTCAACGTTTCAATTTCTTCGAAAATCTAGAATTCCGAAACTTCAGAATTACTATTACGTTATTTATTTATTTATAATATATTAAACGCATGTAATTTTGTATTATTTCTAAATTTCGAGTGATTCCGTTTCAGATGCTTCGAAATTTTAAATGGTCAAAATTTATCAATGCTTTTAAACTTCTACAACACTATCATCGATTGCTTCTAATATTTTCTGATAGATTATAAAGTTTAAATCGGGTTGTCAATTCCAAAATTAAATTGCCATCAACTATCAACGTTTCAGTTGTCAATAAGTGTACTCAAAGTTAATGCTCTTCCAATTTTCCTGTTCTTCTACATTTAGATTCAAGATTCGAACAGTCTCAAAGTATTTCTTTCAAGTTTCGTGAATTCATGGTTCTTATTACTTGAATTCGAAACTTCGATGGCCTCAAAAATATTATATTTCCTTCTCGATATGTATATCTTCGATTGATTTTAAATTTCTAAGTGATTTCAAATTTTGACTGTAATTTCTGTCTTTCACACTAGTATTCTAAATATTGTAGTTTGTGAATTAAAAAATAATTACTTTAGAATTATCATAGGTTGACATTGAACACGTAAAATGGAAGAGACTAATTATTTCCCGTAGATTTTTGGTCAACTAATCTGAAACCAACAGAGAGATTTGTTCTATCAAGTCAGCTTTTTGATCAAATTGAGTTCAAAAGTACCAAAAACTTGCAAACTGCTCTCTCGATCCGATTTGAACCTTCTTTATTTTAAATGGCAGTTGATCAATTTCGGAAGGAAGTTAAAAGGCTGGTTTTAATTATTTTGTATATTTAAAGAAAATTAATTACAATCATTTGCTACACGTTTTTTATTATAATAATCTTAAAGTATAACAGTACGGGTCGAAAAAAGCAAATTTTTTAAATCGAAATGCAACCATCTACAAAAAGTTGCCTTTTTGGGTTAGAATCACCGCACTAGAGAGAGGGGTCGAGAGAGGCAGAGATAACCCTCGGGAGCTGACTTTTACCACGGGACCCCATCCTACGTGTCCCACAATCCGACGGGAGCCCACCTATCCT
>CAKNYM010053237.1:790281-800391 GCA_932195095.1 Andricus curvator
TAATTTCCGACCGCTAACCCACGTACCTTCACTGTCCCGAGATCCACGCCTTCTTCGTCGAATAGGGCCATTGTTAGACACTCATCCATGAATATAATAAACAGCCAAGAGGACATAACGCATCCTAGCCTTATGTCGACCCAGTCACTCAGTTCTCCATTTACTCTCACACTCGCTTCACTACCTGCATAATTTTAATTTTGATATTTTACTACATTCATGTAGGAAATTTCGCTGGCTTTTAAATGTGTCTGAAATACTTGATCCTCAGCCTCATTTTGAGTCGAAATCCATCTCGAGTGTATGAATGCATGATTGTTTGAATGAATGTCTAATACGAATTTATCGGTTTATTTGGATGTCCTGCACATTTACATAATATGCGTCGCCTCGAGAACAGTTTGCCTCAAAAGTTGTGTATCGGCATGAGCATAACTCGTTCTTGCGATGCTTTCATCTATGCCTGTGGCGAAGTAAAAAACGTGGTATCGACACACATACATTACATGTAGAACTAGAAAAAGTTGATTAGGCAACAACACTGCGTCAAGCCTCGTTGCTGGTTACCGCGATTCAAACGCATCCGACTGTATCAAATCTGTTAAATACTGCGTAAAATTCAAGTAGAAAAATATTTTTTCTAGACTGAACGCTTGGACTTCTACTTAAAATGTTTCCTTTTTAGGAAGGACGATTTAAAGTAAATATATTTTAGAAAAGTAATTTTTTAATTAAAATAATTTTATATTTAAATATTATAAAAAATGAAAAGAAAATTCCTATTACCTATTATCAAGAGGAGGAAATTAAAAATCAACAAAGTAACAAAAATAAAAATAAAAAAAATAGGGGAAATTGGCAATATTTATTTTCTCAAACAATCTCGCCAAGTTTTATAATTTTAAATGTTTGAAATGGCTTTTTAAAAGTAATTTTAAGAACTTTCAGACCTTGATATATTTATGTTTCTTTTTCTTCTTAATTACTTGACCACCTTCGATTTCACAAATTTTTTCAATGGTATTCGTATTTGTCACATTTTTTGCATCGCAGATATTCTTGGTAGCTTAAATAAGTTTAACATTTACTCAGTAACATGCATATTATAGACTACTGTAGTAAAAAGACTTAATTTATGATTTTTAAAAAACCACAAACGTTCTTTAATAGGTGTGGGATAAGTAACAAAATATACGGGTTAACAAATTTCAAACTTTTTGTAATGGGTTCAACAAATGATTTAAAAATGAACTTCCATCTCATTTAGTAGGTCTATAATAAAGATATATAAGAAAAAAATAACAAAAAATATTTATAGAGGTGATTAAGAAACCGATCCTTTCAGAACGGAAACCAAGTCTTAGGCTTAATGTCCCTGTTTTAAAGATTTTAAGAAACGCCAGAGCGGAAAAGTGGATGGATAGAAAAATACTATTCTGTGATAAGCCTTTTTATGTATTTTATAAGATGGTTTTGTTAGAACATTTTTTTAAAATTCTTTTTTGGTTTTAAAAGAAATGATTGATTTTATGATGCTTATAAACAATTGAAAATTACAGTTTTGGACAAAAATGAAAGATTTCTAAAATGACAATTTAAAAAAATAAAATATTGCTGTTATTCTATTTGTTTTCGATTGCCGATAGACGTACAAAATTTTCAGAAGTCTGTACATATTTTAGATCCCGCAATAATTAACAGCAAAACTTGATTTTTCAAAACGCTATTAAGAAAAATTACCTACATACATATAATTATTATAATGAATAAGCCTATTTTATCGGAAAACAGGTTACTAACGAGGCAAAGAAGAATCAATAAGATGTAAGTACTTTTCATAGAGGTATGTATTGATTTGGCGCTCCTCTATTGCATTTAATCAGTTCAATTTTGTTTCAGTTCTTTTCAAATTATCTACTGTTTTTTGTAATTTTCTACTGTAATTTGGTAGATCTATTTTGCTTGAAACAAGCCAAGTTTTGCTGAATTTAGTCCAAGCAGAATATATTATTATATTTGTACCGAAACCTTTATTTTTTAAACCAAACAAATCTTTTAATTATAAAAATCATTGATTTTCCTTTAATTAAAAAAATGTAATTTCAAATTTTTCAGAATAAAGTGTTTATAATATATAAGCGTTCGTTCCACTTTATGTTGTCAATAGTTCTAATGAGTATATATCAAATGTTTTCAAATTGGAACAGAATAACTCTCGATAACAATCAAATGTTTGACAAATTTTAATTCTTTAATTTTAAGCCCCTGCCATACAAAAAAAAACTTATGAATACTTTTAATTATCTTGTTGCAAGATTTTTGAAATAATATAAACACTTAATGTTTTGAAACTTTGAATTTGTTGATCTTTGAACTTGAATATTCTTTTTGGCATCTATTGGTTATTATTTTATAAAGCAAATCGAAATTTTTTGTATTTTTTTTAATATTGAGGAGGGTTTGAGAATTGATTACGTAATTTTTTTAGGGGTTTCTAGGAAAATAGAAAAATTACTGCCTATAATGATAGGCGCGGGAACAGAAATGGGTTTAAAAAAAGTAATATTTTATTTTGCCCTGGTGGAGGAAATTTTTACAAGAAAGTACAACATTTCTACAGCTGTAATTTTTTGTTAAAACATGTACTTTTTTTTAAGAAACATGTACAAAATTTAACAAAAAAATGCAATTAAATAAAAATAGCTAATTTTTTCTTGTATTTTCTTGTAGAAAAGTAAAAAAAATAACAATAAAGTATACGTTTCTACAATTCAAAACATTGTATAACTTTTTATTAATATTTTTTTTTATTTTATTGTAAAAGTCTGCAAGGTATTACAGAAAATTACAGGATTATCCTTTTTTTTTTGTAATTTGGGTGTTTGACGTTATAAAGACACTTTTAATTCTACTTAAATTATTGTAGAAAATTACAAATCTTTACAAAAAATACAAGATTTCACCAAATTTGAAATATTGGGAAACTATACTTGAAATTATGTGGTAAATACTAGTAGTTTATTGCAGAAGTGTACAAATTTAAAGAAAAAAATATACATTTTTACAAGCAACACTTTTAGAATCCGCATCAACGTTTCAACTTGTACTTTACTGTCAAATTCTGTAGGATATGTAATATATAAAAGTATTTCCAAGAAACTATAATTTAAACAAAAAATTACACTTTTACCTAGAACTTTTGCTATTATGATAATTTTAAATCAGAGACGTTATTTATTTCAAAAAATAATTGTGTTGGATTAATAATAAAAGCGATGGATTTTATTAAATTATTATTGTTAAAAACGCACCTAACTTCAGTTTCGTATCGGATCAAGAGTGGTTATCATTAAAATAATATGAAACTTATTAAAAATTAAAAATCTTGAAGGTTTCGAAATAAAATTTTGAAGCTTTTTAAGGGTCTTTAAAGGTTTTAAGAAAATAAATAAGTTTTCTTAAGATTGCTGCAAAAATTGTTAATGATTTTTTATTTTCAGAAATTAATGAACAATTATTAATTTGGAAAAATTCGAAGAAGTTCAAGATATATTTAGAAGTTTTGAAAAGATTACAAAATAGTTTAAAACTTGAAAAGATTTCAAAACATTTGAAACAAAATGTGGATTTTTGAAGATTTCGAACAAAAAAATTAGAAGCCTTTTAAGAATTATAAAATGTTTCAAAAGAATACAAATTTTTTATCAAAATTCCTAGAAAAACTGAAAATTATTTCCAAAATTTTGGAAAAAGGATGTGGAAGATTTTAAGGCGATTTTTTTAATCTTTCAGGATTTTCGAAAAATTGTAGGAAAAACTCAAGTTCCAAAATAATAGCAAAATTTTCATTAGATTCCTGGGAAATTTTAACATTATTTTCTTTTTTCATTGAGTTATTTTTGTCTCTAATGAGCCGAAAAGTGAGATAGTTTAGAGGTCTGTTTTTTAATTCTGAATCTTTTTCATGCTCATTTTGCATAAAATTATTCATGATAAAATAGAGTTCTGATCGATCTTAATTTTAAAATTTTTTAAACAATTTTTCAAGAGAATATTTAAAAAGGTTTCAAAACAAATTTTGATGTATAAATTAATGTTTCTAGCTTGAAATTGATTAAAATAATACCCGTGCAGAAATCGCCAAGTTTGTTCCATGTTCCAGACTTGGGCCAGGCTGGGCGCCCCTAGTCTGGATCTAGCTCGAATTTTGCAATGGCTCGAGCTTGGGCCCAGCTAGTGTCAAAGTTCCAAAAATTGACGACAGATGGCGTAGTACTATTCTCTTTGTTTACTTATTACTTTGAAGTTTCGCGTGTGAATCTATACAAAGTGGCTAATTTGGTATAAATTAACATTCTTAAAGTATCTTGACAGGTAATTCGAGTCATAATTTGAGCCAAACTGAACTTATAAATTTTGTGTGAGTGATTGAGAATAGTGGTGATGGTGCTGATGATGATGGTCCATGAACAAAATACAAATCATCATTGAAATTAAATTGCGATAAAAATGCCTAAAATAAAAAGCACTCTGAGAGTCCGGAGGCATCGAGCACTCAGCAGTATCCCATATTTACGCGGTGAAACTGCAAGTAAGTACTTATATTAATTATAAATAATATTTTCACATCAAGATTACATGTGACTTCTAACCTGAAATTGAGAAAACTTTTTCATCGAATTATCGAGTGTAAATATATTGTTGATGTATGTAATGATGTTTAAAACTCTAATTTACCAAACAAGCATGGCGGACGTAATATTTAATATTTCTCCTTAATTTCGACTTTTAATTTAAAAAATTATCAATGGCTGGGAATCGATAATAAACTAGGGCCAAGTCTGGGCCAAGCTGGGCGATCAAGCCTGGCAATATAACCTGGCCCTGGCCAGATTTGGCGTTTCATTCAAGCTTGGCCCAGGCTAGATCGCCAGGCCAGGGCCTAGTTTTTCCAAGCCTGGGCCCTGTTTGGGCCATGAACAAATTTCTACACGGGTATGATTCTGTGAATTTATAAATTTTTTGATTCATTGCTCAATTTTTTGAAATCTTTGAACTGTAGAATGTATAAAAGATAAAAATTTAAAATTTTGCAGTTAAACGGCTCTTAATGATAAAATTTTCAATTGAAAAATGTTAAAAGCTTCCATTTTATACGATAAATTATTGAGCGTTTGAATTTCAAAGCTTTAATTAATTTTAAAAGTTTAAAATTCAAAAGTATTTCACTTTGAGTGTTTTAAATTGCAGTTAAGTTTTTATAACTTTAAATGAAAAACTTTTTATCTACATAAGTTCGAATCTTTTAATTTCAATGACCGTGATCAGTTCTTTCTCAATTATTCAATTTTTATTTGCAGTCAAAAAGTTGTTCTTTTTCGGCCTAGGATGACAAAACTGAGAACATTGCAATGAGATAATTTTACATGACATATATGGTGTCCAATCGATTGCTATACATTTGAAAAAAAAAACTTTAAACGTAATGATTTGTTGTTTAATAACGATTATTCATTACTGTCTTTTAATATTCTACCATTCCTTTAAAGTTTAAACTTAGAAGCTTTTTTGTAATAGCTATCAAGTATTCATCTTAATTTAAAATTATCTCATTGCATTCTTAATATTTGTCATCCTAGGTCGAAAAAGAACAACTTTTTTACTGAAAAACCTGTAAATTCCTGTAGATTCTTTTAGTTGTAAATTCTTGTACGAAATTAAAACTGCAACAAAATACAGCCATATTCAAAAAAGTACAAAATTCGTCCGAATAATAGAAAAAAGTTGTACTTTCCTCTAATTTTCGTTGTAATTTATTGCATTTATTTGTAGATTCCTGTAAAAATGGTTTTAGATTTTCGTACTTTTCCGTAAAATTTTTTCCACCGTGTTGTGAATGGCTACTATAATAGACGCTCCCTGATCTACTTCCAATGCATTGAATTTTACTTCTGATTCGTCTAGAATGACTTATGCATATTATATTTGCGGTTGTCTATTTTGGTATTAGATAATTCATAATAAATGAGAAAAAGTCTGGATTTATAAGGGTTCGAAAACCTCATAGGTCGTGAATCAATCGTGGAACGGAACCGTATATCCCCCACGTAAAACTAATACTCCATGTTTGAAATAGCATACGCTTCCTTTCCTCCCTGACCTCATTCTTCGTTTGACCTCATTAATCGCACTGCTCGGCTGGCGCGGCGCGGCGCGGCTGTCGACGGCAGCGCAGAAATATACTACATATGTCATATATGTGCTTCAAAGAAGGCGCCGGGTAACAGGTGTTTCGTCATTACCACCCTAAAAAACATTTTCAACCCTGTGCTGTCAACAGTTTACAGTTTACAGCGAACGCTTTTTCTTCGACATTTAAATTGCCTCTCTCTGCAGCTCTGCTGATGGGAGAAAAATCGATCCTCGTGACCCTACTTATCTCCCTTGCACGAAAGCACATGTATGACGTCAAATCGTCAAATTTAACAACTCCATTTTCCAGATGCATTTTATTTTTGGGACCTTATTCCTCTATTATTGATCATTTTAATTTTTATTATTACATGCAATTTAATCAGGTTGATAGCAAACTAATTAAGAACGCTTTAGAATATATATGTAGTTAGATGAAAAAAATATCGATTTCAGACTTATTATTTATTATTTATTAATTCTAGGAGTTTGTAAACAATTTTTCCGCTTTTCTGAAAAATTTCCAATCCCGTATTATTATTTTGAACCAAATATTCATGTTTGCATAGCAACGTCCCGATGAGTATTTTCACCAGGGCTCGCATTATTTTTCCTTACATTAGACACGTACAACACATCTCCATGCAAAAAATGAAATCGGTAGGCCTAGTACTTTTGTTCAAGGCTTGGTAACAGGGTCATTTTGAGTGAAAAGGCCTAAAGTATTATGTACATAGAAATGCTATATCCCTGCTGACAAATTTTTCACAAAAAAGTACAAAAACTAAAACCGTTTTTACAGGAATCTCAAAATAAATGCAATAAATTACAACCAAAATTACATGAAACTACAACTTTTTTCTATTATCCGGACGAATTTGGTACTTTTTTGCACTTTTTTTGTATGTTGCTGTATTTTATAGTAGTTTAAATTTCCTACAAGAATTTACAAAAAAGTACAACTACAAGAATCTACAGGAATTTACAGGTTTTGCAGCCAAAAAAAATGTTATTTTTCTACCTTGGATGACAAATATTTATAATATTGCAATTAAATAATTTTAAATTAAGATGTATGCATGATAGTTATTACAAAAAAGCTTCTGTGTTCAAACCTTGAAGGAACGGTAGAATATTAAAAGAGAATAATGAATAATCGTTATTGAACAACAAATCCTTACTTTTAAAGTTTTTTTTCAAATATACAGCAATCGTTTGGACACCATATACATTTACAATGATGTCATTGCCATCTTCTCAATATTTGTCATCCAAGTTCGAAAAAGAACAACTTTTTGACTGTAAATAAAAATTGAACAATTGAGAAAGAATTGAACACGATCATTGAAATTAAAACATTCGAACTCTTGAAGATAAACATTTTTTCATTTAAAGTTAATATAAAAACTTACCTGCAAATTAAAACACTCAAAGTGGAATAATTTTGAATTCGAAGCTTTTAAAATGAAAGCTTAAAACATTTTTAATTCAAACGCTCAATAATTTATCGTATAAAATGGAAGCTTTTAACATTTTACAATTGAAATATTTCTCACTAAGAGCCGTTTAACTGCAAAATTTTAATTTTTAACTTTTGTACATTGAGTTCAAAGATTTCAAAAAATAGAAATCCACGCTATCATTTTTAATGCTGGAAATTAAAGAATGAATCAAAAAATTTATCAATTTTCAGAATTATATCATTGTAATCAATTTTAAGCTAAAAACATTAATTTATACATCAAATTTTATTTTGAAATCTTTTTAAATATTCTCTTACAAATTTGTTTTAAAAAAATCTTTTGAAAAATTTCCAGGAATCCAATGAAAATTTTGCTATTATCTTGGAACTCGAATTTGTCGTACGATTTTTCGAAAATTCTGCAAGATTAAAAAAATTGCCTTAAAATCTTCCAAATTCTTTTTTGAAAATTTTGGAAATCATTTTGAATATTCTTTTAAAATTAATTTTTCAAAGAAAAAACAGCATTTTCAGTTTTTCTAGGAATTTTGATAAAAAATGTGTACTCTTTGAAACCTTTCAAAATTCTGAAAAGGCTGCTAAATTTTTTGTTAAAAAGCTACATTTTGTTGTAAATGTTAAAAATTTTTTTCTAGTTTTAAATGATGTTTTTTAATATTCTATTAAAATTAATTTTTCAAAATAAAAAATCATTCAAAATTTTCCCAGAGTAAACTTAAGAAAATTATTTTATTTTGTCAAAACATTTAAAGGTTCTTAAAAAGCTTCAAAATTTTATTTCGAAATCTTCAAAATTTTGGATTTTTAATAAGTTTGATATTTTTTTAAAGATAACCACTCTTGATCCAATATGGAACTGAAGTTAGGTATGCGTTTCTAACAATTGATATAATATAATTTATTAAAATCCATCACTTTTATTATTAATGCAACAGTGAAGACTGTGTCACTGAATGTTAATGTCTTGCAAAATAGACTTGTAAACACTTTCAAATAAGTTTTTTTTTTCATTAAAACGCATTTCGGTGTGTGAATTAATTTACATAAAATTATTTTCAAAAATAAATAACATCTCTGATTTAAAATTACATTTGATAGATGTGGATATCTAGGTAAAATTTGAATGTAAAAAAATGTTGCATAACTGAAATTGCTGCTTGATCTGTGATTTATTATAATAGAAAAAGTTCTTGGTAAAGTGTAATATTTTATAAAAATTATAGTTTCTTGTGGAAATTTATATGTATATTACATGTTTTATAAGAATTGACATTAAAGTACAAGTCAAAATGTTGATGCCGATTCTAAAAGTATTGCCTGTAAAAATGTATATTTTTTTGTTTAAATTTGCACATTTCTCCAATAAACTACCAGTATTTACAACATAATTTTAGGTACAGTTTCCCAATATTTCAACTTTGGTGAAATCTTGTATTTTTTTGTAATGATTTGTAATTTTCTACAATAATTTACGTAGAATTAAAAGTGTTTTTATGACATCAAACACCCAAATTAGAAAAATTTTAAATCCTGTAGTCTTCTGTAATGCCGTGTAGATTTTTACAACAAAGTAAAAAATATTAATATAAAGTCATATCAATTTTTTAATTTTTACAAACTTACACTTTATTGCCTGAGTAATTTTTCACATTACCTTAGATTAATAAATTTTTTCTATAAATATCTCAGTAAAGTAATCATATCCGAAAACAATTTGGTACATTTTCAAAAGTTTAGAATACTTTCTTTAGAAATTATAAATATAAAAGTACGCAAAATGTCTTGTCATCTCCACCTGTCCCAAAATAATAACATAAAAAAAATGTGTGTGTCTCGGGAGGCACGGTAGAAGTGAAACTTCAAAAGATTGTTCAAGTGGAATTTACTGTTGGAATCAGGAATTCACGGAATTCATAGAATTCCACGACTTGAAAGAAATTCCATGAATTCCGTGAATTTCATGACTTCCGTGAATTCCGTGAATTCGTGTATTCGTGATTTCCGTGAATTCGTTCATGCTTTGAATTCCATAAATTCCACGAATTCCACGAATTCCACGAATTCCTTAAATTCCTTGAATACCACGAATTCCTTAAATTCCAAGAATTCATTGAATTCCACGAATTCCTTGAATAACACAAATTCTTGGAATAACACAAATTCTTTGAATACCACGACTTCCTTGAATTCCACGAACTCCTTGAATACCACGAATGCCTTGAATACCACGAATTCCTTGAATTCCATGAATTCCTTGAATTCCATGAATTCCTTGAATTCCATGAATTCCTTGAATTCCTTGAATACCACGAATTCCTTGAATACCACGAATTCCTTGAATACCACGCATTTCCTTGAATACCACGAATTCCTTGAATTCCATGAATTCCACGAATTCCTTGAATTCCACGAATTCCTTGAATACCACGAATTCC
>CAKNYM010053237.1:800401-816408 GCA_932195095.1 Andricus curvator
CCACGAATTCCTTGAATTCCACGAATTCCTTGAATACCACGAATTCCTTGAATTCCACGAATTCCTTGAATACCATGAATTCCTTGAATACCACGAATTCCTTGAATACCACGAATTCCTTGAATTCCATGAATTCCTTGAAGTCCATGAATTCCTTGAATTCCGTGAATTCCTTGAATTCCATGAATTCCACGAATTCCTTGAATTCCACGAATTCCTTGAATACCACGAATTCCACGAATTCCACGAATTCCTTGAATTCCATGAATTCCATGAATTCCCTGAATTCCATGAATTCCATGAATTCCATGAATTCCTTGAATTCCTTGAATTCCATAAATTCCTTGAATTCCATGAATTCCTTGAATTCCATGAATTCCTTGAATTTCATGAATTCCTTGAATTCCACGATTTCCTTGAATTTACAGGCCATCCAAAAATACTGTAAGACGATTTAACGGAGGAGAGTTTGGTCAAATCTTACTGTTTACTATTAATTAGCAAAGTAGTTCAATTTTCAAACAAGTACATAGTTGCGAATTTTTAACCAAAAAAGATGAACTCACAACGAAAAATATAATAGTTGATATTTTAACCAAGGGAAGATTTTCATTTTAAATCTGAAACAGTTGAATTGAACCAAAAAAAAAAAAGAAATTTCAACCATTTTGTTGAGTTGTCTTTTTTGGTCGAAAATTAAAATGTTTTTTTTTTTTTTGAAAATTCGTCCTTTTGGATTGAAAATTTATCCTTCATGGTAGAAAAGCCATCTTTTTTGTTTGAAAATTCATCTTCCATTCATTTCATTCATCATTGGATTACGAAATATTAAATCTTTCGTTGAGAATGAACCTTTTTTATTTTGAGAACTGAACAATTTTTGGTTAAAAATTCAACTATTGTTTTAAGGTGAATGTTAGAAAACCTGAAAATAATTTTTGTTCTATATTTTTACAGCTTCTCAATTGAAGATTGTATAATTCTGAAGACCTAGAAGTTTTAATTTTGATGAACCCGGAAATGATCAGGGATTTTTCTTGAGAAGGTTGACAAGGCTTTTACTGAACTTGTATGCAGTTATTTATCATCATTCTACTCGAATGTATTTAAAAAATATTCTTATTAATATTAAAAATATTATTTAAAAATGTGTTATTGTTTTCAATTTATAATTTATTTAAAAATTGGCGCCGTTTTGTCCCTCTGTGGGCAAAACTGAAAACTGAGTTCGATTTTTACGCATGCGCCAGTGTTGAATCATGCGCATGCGCGTGAATTAAAAATAAATCAAATCAGTGAAAAAATTGGAAGAAATATATTGTGGTGCAGCATGTTGACACATGATACACAAAATTATCAGCCGACTCGGAATTATGTAATGCGTGGTTGCCTTTTCCAACGATACGGGTGAGAACTGAGAGGAGATAATGTTTTATCATATCGTGTTTCTTGCGCAAAGTTGCTGTGCATTGGAAACTTATGATGGATGAAAGTGGAGTTGTGTCTGTGAAAATTCTCTTTTTTGCTAAAGCTCGTGAATTATCATGTGTTAAGGAATCGAATTTAACGATACCGAAGGAGATCACTTACGATAATCTGAGGGATAAGATTGTTAGTGAATTTAACTTGGGAAGCATCCGGGAAAATCTGATTTTGGCTCTGAACGAAGATTTTGTGACGGAAGACGTGAAACTTAACCTCTCGGAAAAAGACGAAATTGCTGTTATTCCACCTTTAAGTGGAGGTTCGTATTAATTTTTGTATTTTTAAAGCAGAGTTTCACCTTATTAATGATTTTGGGTGTAATCATTTTCTTCTTTTACGAGAGAAAAGTAATTTTATCCTGCAAGGGATCTCCTTCTTCCTAACCTCATACCTTAAATTTCAGGATTTTCACTTACGAGTCAACTACGTTAGCAATTTTTGGATATTTTTTACCTCCCCCCCCCCTCGTTGACCCCCTCCCACCGAAAGTAATGAAGCCGCAAATTTAATATTTCTTATTTCATGTATGAATGTATGAATTTTCAATCCAAAAGGACGAATTTACAACAAACCGGTACATATTCGACTACAAAAGATAACTCACAAAAATAGTTTAATTTTAAACCTTCAAAGATGAATTTTCACCGAGAATATAATTTTGAATGAAGAGAGATGAATTTTCAACTGAAAAATATTAATTTTTAACCAAAAATGGAAGTTACACTTTCAGTTTGAAAACTTAATTTTCAACACAAAAAAAAATTTACTGGTTGAATTCAACTAAAAAATTCGAATTTTTGAAAAATAGTTGAATCCTCAACCAAAATGGTGATTTATTAAAAAAGAAGATTAATTTTTTGCTCAAAAATACGAATTTTTAACAAAGTACATGAATTTTCCACAAAAACAGTTAAATTTGCCACACGACACTATGAATTTTCAACAAAAAAGTAAATTTGCTACCAGGTAGGTAATTTTTCAAATAAACAGTTTAATCTTTTACCACATAGTTGCATTTTCTAGCAAAAAAAAAAGTTCAATAATGAAAAAGTTGAAAAATAGCGAGAAAAATAGTTGAATCCACAGTCAAAAAGATAATTTTTAAACATGAAAATTAATTTTGTACCCAAAAAGACGAATTTTTAACAAAATACATGAATTTTGTACAGAAACAGTTGTATTTTCCACCCAGTACTATGGATTTTCAACAAAAAAGTTAATTTTCTACCAAGTAGTTAATTTTTCAAATAAGTAGTTTAATTTTTAACAAAATAGTTTAATTTTCATCCAAATAAATGATTTTTCAGGTAAAAAACATAAGTTTCCAACAAAAAATGTAATAGTTACATGTTCAGTTTCAAAAATTAATTTTTAACAAAAAAAAACGAATTTTCTATCAGTTAAATTCAATAAAAAAAGACGAATTTTCAACAAAATAGTTGAATCCGCCGCCAATAAGATCAATTTTCAAAAAAGAAGATTAATTTTCTACCCAAAAAGACGAATTTTCAACAAAATACATGAATTTTGTGCAAAACAGTTGTATTTTCCACCCAATTCTATGGTTTTTCAACAAAAAAGTTAATTTTCTACCAAGTAGTTAAATTTTCGACTAAAAAAAAATCAGTTTTCAATTAAAAAAGAAAAGTTTTCAACCAAAAATGGAATAGTTACATTTTCAGTTTAAAAAATTAATTTTCGACGAATAAATTAATTTTCTTCCACTTAAATTGAACCAAAAACAGACGAGTTTTTCAACAAAATAGATGAATTTTCACCATAAAGATGAATTTTCAACCAAATATGTAGTTGCATTTTTTATAAAAACGATGTTATATACGAGGATATGAATTTTCAAACAAAAAACACGCATCTTCTATAAAACAATTCAATTTTCAACCCGAAAATAAGAATTTTTAACAAAAAGGTTAATTTTCAATTATACACTTTAATTTTCTAAACAATTGTTGAATTTTCAAGCCAAAAAGACGAATTTTCTACAGAGCAGTTCAATTTTCAAACAGGAAAATGTATCCTCAACGAAACCTGCAATATACTTGATATTTCAACGAAAAACTATTTTAATTTGAAATAAAAAACAATTGAGTTCAACCAAAGAGATGAATTTTCAACGAAAAAGATGCATTATTTGATTTCTGGTTGAAAATGGATCTTTTTTAGTTGAAAATTCAAGTATGTGGTTGAAAATTCATGTATTGTCTTAAAAAATCGTCTTTTTTATAAAAAATAAATCTTTTTGGCTTAAAATTGACTCTTTTGTAGAAAATATATGTATTTGGTTGACAATTCGTTTTTTTTTGTGTGTGTAGAAAATCAATTTTTCTGGATAAAAATACAACCGTATGGTTGAAAATTGATCTGTTTTAGTTGAGGATTCAAGTATTTTGTTAAAAAAAAAATTTTCATAATGTTCAACCGTTTTTTTTATCTTTAATATTTTTGGGTTTAAATATCAACTATTATATTTTTGGGTGAAAATTAGTATTTTTAGCTTGAAAATGCAACTGTTTTGTAGAGGATTCGTCTGCTTAGCTTGAAAATTCAACAGTCTTGTAGAAAATAATTTTTTTTTAAATTAATTTTTCAAACTGAAAATTTAACTATTCGATTTCTTGTTGAAAATGTATGTAATTTATTGAAAGTTTATATTTTTGGTTGAAAATTCAGCTATTTGGTTAAAAATTCAGCTTGTGTGTTCAAAGCTATTCTATAAGAAATGTTAAGTTTTAACATTTTTAAGTTTTTAAAGTTTTAAAATGTTTTTAATTACAGAATCTACAGTATTTGAAAGAATTTGTAATTCAAGGCGTTTAAACTAAGCTAAAACCGTCAAAAATAGAAATCATCCCAATTCAAACATGAAAGCTTGAATTTTTTAATAATAAATGTAAACTTGAAAGCACCTGAAGCTCGTAGCGTTTATATTTTAAGAACATTTTAAAAGTGTTCAGATTTAGAAGTCTTCAAGTTTTTAAATGCCCAAAAAAACTTCAGATTCATAGTTTATAAGTCCAAATGTTAAAGAAATAAGGTCGTTGGAAAAAAAATCCATTTGCTTTTCAGTTTTAACTTAAAATGTAAATATAGATAACCATTTTGACTATAAAGAAACGAATTTTTGTGATGTCTCTATTTTTTATTTTATTCTAAAATTTGTACATTGAAATCAA
The DNA here is from genome assembly GCA_932195095.1 of Andricus curvator. Classification (NCBI taxonomy): domain Eukaryota; kingdom Metazoa; phylum Arthropoda; class Insecta; order Hymenoptera; family Cynipidae; genus Andricus; species Andricus curvator. Next base: position 805,078 of record CAKNYM010053237.1, read on the forward strand.
CCTTCGCTTTTCTTCTCTGATTGGTAGAAGCAATTTAACAACTCAAGGTCCTTGTAATATTTAAAATATTACGTATTTCAATTTCCTCGGAAATAAAATATTTAAACCATATTTTTTTCACCAATGTAAAGAGTAGGTAATTTATTATTGAAAAATGCAATTGTTGTAAATCATGCAACGATCCTATTGAAGCTTATACTGTTTTTTTTAAGTTTGAAAATTATGGTTTATAAACCCTTTTTTCATCAATGGAGTGAAATTATTAGAAAGCGCTTATTTCGTTTATTATCGATTTTTTGGATAAATAACGTGAGTTATCGAATTTAAATATTGTCTGTATAAAATGTAGCTAAAGAAATGTATACGAAAAATTGGTTTAAAGCATATTTTGGTGGTTTTTAAATTATTTGTTTACAGTCTCATAATGAGAAAGTCAATATTATTATATCAGCACGAGCTTTATATCTTATTTGTAAAAAGCGTCTGAGTCGATTCAAGCCATTGGTGGAAAAAGGACCGTCAATTTGGATACGCTAAAAACTAAAATTATAAAAGCCTTTAATTTGAAGAGCTTTTAAACTTATATCCGCGCCAAGTATTTAGCCTAATTTTTCAAAGACTAAAATTGAAAATTTTAAAGCGTCAGTATTCTGAAAATTTAAAGCAATACCTACCTAATTTTAAAGCCTGAAAAAGTAAAAAATGTATATTTGAATGTGTATAAATTATGAAAATATGTATTTTTATGAATTCAGGATAAAATGGACAAACCAAAGGATATTGTACAACTGCAGCATGCCAAATTAAATATAAATGATATAGTGGATTTGGTAACGTCGCCAAAAAGTGGAGCAATTTCCACTTTCATAGGAACCACTCGAGACAACTTTGAAAGCAGGAGTGTAAGTTTAAAAAAAATTAATTTTTAAGAATAATTGACTCATAATTCTACATTTGATCACGATTTTTTAAAAAGAAAATATTAACTACAAACGAAGTATGTTTGTTTTAAAATTGATTTGAACATGAATGTCATAAAAGTTTATAACACTTTTAAAACTGATATGATGCAATAAATTGTCATACACAATATTATTTTTGTTGATACTTCACCAACTCAATTTATATTTCATTCTAAATTAGATATTCTCTTTATCTAAAATTTAAAAAAAAAATATAAGCAGGGTGGCCACTCACCCGGGAGAAACTTGCACCGGGAGAAAACCGGGAGATTTCCCGTTTTTCATAATTCGCACGTTTTGTAAGTTTTGAAAGTTTCCAATTAGAAAGCATATAATTTGCAAAGTGTTTAGAATAATTGAACTTTAAGGGTTCACAATATTTCTCGCAATATTTAAAATTCTGCAATTTTGATCGGTGAAAATGACAGTGATTTTTTTCGACAGAAATCACATTTTTTAGTCAAAAATCTATCGAGTCGTTTCGAACGTCACTTGATAGTGCATTATATGATACTTATTATTAATATATTTATCATCTTTAAAATTACGCAGTTTCTCGTCGTCCCGGAATTCGGGATGACTAGTGCAATATTCTTCATAAGCTTGGCTAGTCGTCCCGAATTTTCGGGTGGGGGCGGGAAGGCACCCCTGTGATTGGCCATAGGAATAACATTAGTGAAACACCTACCCCTTTTCCAACGTCTCGTGGGGCGGGAAGGCACCCCTCTGACTGGCCACATAAATAATATTGGTCTAACCCCCCTAATTTTTCGGGACGACTAGACACAGACTTAAAATGATTATAATTTTAATTAAAATTATAATTTTGAATGCGTAATTCTAAAACAGTTTAATATTTGAGGCCATGAAACTAAAGTTTTTTCTTAAATTAATTTTTGGAGGTTTCGAACATTAAATTTCACAATATTGTAGTTTTAAATTCAAATATTCGAAATGTCAGGACTATTCCGCTATTAAATGTTTCAAAAGTTCATATTAAAAGCGCGGATAGTCAGTTTTGAATTTAATAATTCAAGATTTAAATATAAAGCAATTCCGAATTGAAAGTCTTAAAATTGTACAATTTCAAAAATTGGAATCATATTAGGGCAATCTTTTTTTGTATTCCGATTTTTAGTTGAAAATTTAAACAAATAAATCATTTCAAATTGAAAAATAATTTATTGGAAAATTTCAAGAATTAATGATAATTCTAAAGGAAGTGTTAGAAATTAAACGATTAAAAATTGAGTTTAAAATAAAAAAAAGATAAAAATTAAACTATCTGAAATTGATACATCAGTAATTGAATAATTTCGCTAATTTTAAATGGTTATAATTTTAGAGTTCTGAATTTCCATGTAGAATCCTAAATTTTAATTTTTCCCTTTCCTAGGTTTTAATTTTGTAATTAAAATTGAATTGATTGGATTTGGAAAAGTATAATTAGCAATTTAATCATTATTTTTTGAGTGACTTAAATTTACTTCAAATAGTTGAAATTTTAAAGGGTTTGAATATAAAAAGGTTTTAATATCACAATTTTTGGCGACTAGCATTTTTTTCAGTTTTAAATTAAGTTCGCATTCGTTTAAGTTTTGACGTTCCGGAGTAGATTTTTTTTTCATTTTTAATGTTTCCCATTTAAAATAACCATTTACTTTGAAGGTTTTTTTTAGAAAATTCAATTCATATTTTGATTTTAGAAAAATGTATCTAGTCAGCTTTGATTTTAAATTATAAGTTTGTTATGTAATAAAAATTTAAAAATCTAGAATTTTAGAAAGCTTTGAATTTAAAATTATTCAAAATCAAAATCTTTCAATTCTTAATTATTTAATTTTGAACGCTCTTAATTATAAATAATACAATTTCAATTCCTTTGAATTTTAAATGTTCCAAATTTCAAAATTCGAATCTTAAAATATTCAACTTGTAACGTTTTGACATTGTCCTATTTTCGAAATTTTAATCTGAAATCATTCCATTTCGTGATCCTTTAATTAAAAATAAAATACGGCTGCAAAGTAGTATCGACGTATTCACTATGGGTGCATTTATTTGTGCTCATTTTATGAGCATTTTGCTTCCTCATAAGTATCAAATAAATTTGCTTCCTCATAGAGGGAGGTTTTGCCTAACAAAAGAAAAAAATGTATAATTTCAATATTTTTCAAGCTTATGTTTCTGTCTTTCCGAAAATTTTATTTTCAGAAAATCAGAGGACCCATCAAAATGTCAATTGATATGTTGTAGTGTTACAATGAACAACTTTCTGACCTACGGTAGTTTTATATTTCAAATTAAAACCTCATCGAAACAATGTAACTTTTCTTGAAACTTTCTGAGTAGCTATTGATTAATCAATAATGGTCTTCGAAATTTCGCCAACAGATCAATCCACGCGTCTCGAAGACGCGAACAAATATATGATATACATTATGGTTGTATTTCCAATACTAAAAAAGTTTTCCTCGTGTCAACAAGATAAACAATATATTTGTTAAATTTATAAAACGGTATTGCTAGATCATAAGAGGTCATAGAAGGTTCGCCAATAGGTCATTCGCCGTGTCTCGAAGACGCAAACAAAAACTTCAGAAACAGTACTGTAGTACTCCTAATATGAACAAAGTTTTTCTCGTATAAATAGAATACACAATTTTATTTGAAACTTCATAAATCGGTACTGTTCGGTCATGGAAGGTTCACCAATAGGTCAATCGATGAGTCTCAAGGACGCGAACAAAAACTCTACATGTAATATTGTCGTGTTTTGAATATCAAAAAAGTTTTTTTCATAAATGGAATAAACCATTTTTTTGAAACTTCATAAATCGGTACTGTTCGGTCATGGAAGGTTCACCAATAGGTCAATCGATGAGTCTGAAGGACGCGAACAAAAGCTCTACATGTAATATTATCCTGTTTTAATATCAAAAAAGTTTTTTTCATAAATGGAATAAACCATTTTTTTGAAACTTCATAAATCGGTACTGTTCGGTCATAAAAGGTTCACCAATAGGTCAATCGATGAGTCTCAAGGACACAAACAAAAACTCTCCATGTAATATTGTCGTGTTTTGAATATCAACAAAGTTTTTTTTCATATAAATAGAATAAACCATTTTTTTGAAACTTCATAAATCGGTACTGTTCGGTCATAAAAGGTTCACCAAAAGGTCAATAGATGAGTCTCAAGGACGCGAACAAAAATTCTATATATCATATTGTCGTGTTTTGAATATCGAAAAAGTTTTTTTCATTTAAACAGAATAAACCATTTTTTTGAAACTTCATAAATCGGTGCTGATGGGTTATGAAAAGTTTATCAATAGGTCAATCGATGCGTCTCAAGGACGCGAACAAATACATGACATGTAATATATCGTATTTTGAATAACGAAAAAATTTTTCTCATATAAACAGAATAAACAATTTTTTTGAAACTTCATAAATCGGTGCTGATGGGTTATGAAAAGTTCATCAATAGGTCAATCGATGCGTCTCAAGGACGCGAATAAATACATGACATGTAATATATCGTATTTTGAATAACGAAAAAATTTTGCTCATATGAACAGAATAAACAAATTTTTGAAACTTCATAAATCGGTACTGGTGGGTTATGAAAAGTTCATCAATAGGTCAATCGATGCGTCTCAAGGACGCGAAAAAATACTTTATATGTGATATTGTCGTATTTCGAATAACGAAAAAATTTTGCCCATATAAACTGAGCAAACCATTTTTTGAAACTTCATAAATCGATACTAGTAGGTCATAAAAGTTTCAACAATAGGTCGACCGATGCGTTTCAGAGACGCGAACAAATAAGTTAGATATCGTATCGTTGTATTTTGAATATCAAAAAAGTTTTTCTTATATAAACGAGGTAAAATTTTTCTTTTTAAATCTCTAAACACGAAAAAAAATACTATTTCTAAATGGTCGATCTATGTCAAAATCCTATCAGACCTGGAAATCAATCCGAGCTACACTTCATTAAAATTTCATGATTATAGCTCTTTTACTTTTCGAGATATGGTGAACAGAAAAAAGTTACACACACACACATACACACACATGGACATTTTTTTAAAACTTCATTTTCGAGCTCCTGGGGTCGAATTATATCAAAATATGTCAAAAAAGTATATTTGAAAATTTAGGTCATTACAAACCTCCCTCTATGAGGAAGCAATTATTTAATTTTTAGCGCTTCGACTTAGAAATTATTCATTTCAACTCCTTCTTCTAATTAAATTGTCCAAAATCGATCAATATATTATTTTTTAATTTTACACACTTTCAATTCAAAATTAATGATTAATTATTGTTTCAAAAATGTTTAAAACATAATATTTAAAAATTGGCTCAATAATGGATTTTTAAATTGTTTATATTCTTCACGTTAGGAAATAAAAATCCAGAGACGTGAACGCGTGATTTGCGCGCGTGCATTTACTGCTAGTGGGTAATAAAACGCATCTCTGTATTTTCCTTTATTAAACACAAAAATTTCCTTATCCTACTTATTATATGATTCAAAGTCAATAAATTTCTTACAAAGAGGTTTGTTGATGGTTATCGACTTCCACAATTGATCATATATGTGAAAAAACGGTGGGTTTCGCATAGAGAGTATATTTTTTTTCTAAACTGGGAGAAATCACGAATAATTACCACGAGAAAGCCGGTAAATGAAAATTTAAAAAATAGTGGCCGCCCTGATAACCGAAGCTGAAAGTTTTAAAGTAATAATGAACCTGTGACTGATCAAATTACAAACTATGCATTCCAGGTCCTGAAATTAGAATATGAAGCTTACGAACCAATGGCATTAAAGGAAATGAAGAATCTCTGTGCAAAAGTGCGTTCTCAGTGGGAAGTCGATCGAATAGCAATATTCCACCGCTTAGGGGAAGTTCCAGTTTCCGAAGTGAGCGTCGTTATTGCCATTTCTTCCTCTCACAGAAAAGAATCCCTGGAAGCTGTGCACAATGCAATTGATATGCTTAAAGCCTCGGTTCCAATCTGGAAGAAAGAAATTTATGCAAAAGAGGAACCCCAATGGAAAGAAAACAAGGAGTGCTCCTGGTCTTCCTGTAAATGAAATTCACTTCTTAAAAAAAAAGTTTTACTTTCCATAAAATTTAATTATGCTAAGACTCTTTTCTACTTTATATGTTTACACTCCATTCAGGTGGATTGAATAGTTTTATTAGTTTAAAGTAGGCATAATAAATAACTTAAGCAAGACAGTATTGTTCAGATAAAGGACCGTATTTAAAATTACGTAACAGCTCAAGGGGGGGGGCTACGTTATTCATGTACGTAATTTTTAGAAATGCACAATACAAATTTAACTTTACGCGCCAAAGAAAACTGGTGAGTGAAAAACGAACCTAGGCAACAACAATTTTTTTAAAAGTTAGGGATAAAAAAAAAACTTCTATAACTTAAATAACAGTCGAGAAGAGTAAATTTGAAAATTTTCAATTTTATTTTGAAATTGTTTTATTCCGTTTATAAAAAATTCTAGGTTGAAAATTTTCAGATTCTGGTCTTTGAATATTAATGGTGAGGGAAAATGAAAAATTGGTTAGGGAAAAATTAGGAAATTTAAAAAATGAAGATTTGCGGTAACCCGGATATAATATTCTTATTAGTAATTTATTTGCCTTGTATTTCTATTTCCTTTTTTTGCAGTGGCTTCCTCCTGAAGATTATCTTTTTAGTTATAAATTTTATTATTTTTTTGAAAATTCAACAATTTTTTGAAAAAGTTATCCTTTTTGGTAAAAAATTCTATTGATTTGTTGAAAATTCGTCTTTTTGGGTTGAAAATTCAACAATTTTGTTTAAAAGTCATCGTTTTTGGTTTAAAATTGAACTGTTTTGTTGAAAATTCGTTTTTTTAGTTGACAATTCAAGTATCTTCGTGGGAAATTTACTTTTTATTAAAAACTCATATTTTTTGTTGAAAAGTCAAACTGAAATCTTTTTTAGATGAAAATTGAACTATTTGTTTAAAAATTTGTCTTTTTGATTGAAAAACTCATCTACTTGAGTAGAAATTGCATCTTTTTTGGATCAAAAATGCAAGTGTTTAGTTAAAAATTCAACAATTTTGTTAAAAAGGCATCCTTTCTGGTTGAAAATTCAACTGCTTTGTTGAAAATTCGTCTTTCTGGGTTGAAAATACAAGTATCTTCGTAGAAAATTTACTTCTTGTTAAAAACTCATATTTTGATGTTGAAATGTCAAACTGAAATCTTTTTTAGATAAAAATTCAACTATTTTGATTGAAAATTCTTCTTTTTGATTGAAAATTTCATCTATTTTAGTAGAAATTGCATCTTTTTGGATAAAAATGCTACTATTGGTTGAAAATTAATCTTCTTTGCTTGAGGATTCAACTATTTTGTTTTAAAATTTTTGTTGAATCTCCTTGTTAAGAAATCATTTTTTTGTTGAAGATTCATATAGTAAGTTGAAATAATTTGTTGAAAACTTTTTTTGTTGTTGAAAATTTAACTATTTTGTTGAAAATTAATTTTTTTACTGCAAATTCAATTTTTGTACAGAAAATTCGTTTTTTGGCCTTGAAGGTTCAACAATTTAGATGAACTTTTTTTTAGGGCTGAAAAATATTTATTTGTTGAAAATTCGTCTTTTTGGTTTTAAAATTCATTTTTTTTTTTTAATGAAACTACATCTTTTTTGTTGAAAATTCAAGTATTTTTGAATTTTTAAATAAAAATTTAAATTTTAAATTTGTATCTGAAATATTGTTTTATTCCGTTTATGAAAAAAAAATCCTATGTTAATAATATTACAAGATTAAAATGCTGGTATTTGAATGTTAATGGTCAGGGAAAATTAAAAATTGGTCGAGGAAAAATCAGGGAATTTTGAAAGTGCAGTTTCACTAAGTGAAACATAAATTCAAATTCAATTAACGTACAGTAAGAGAGGTGGGGGGGGGGGCTTAGAAATCTTTTGTTGCGGTTCGTTACGGGGGGGGGGGGTCTCAGAGGGTCCCTATAATCCGTTAAGTAATTTAAGTACGGCCCCTAAGAAGAATTCAATTTACATATCATAAATTAAAAAATAGTACGAAAGTTGAAGTTTTTGTTGGAATATTACATTTTTGATGTTTATATTTGGCTTATAATAAAACTTTGTTTAAAACGTTTTTGTCTACTTATTCTCATTATATCTCCTATTCTCTTCCATTATTTAAAATTATTTTATTAAGCAGGTGGATCAGTAAGAAGTGAGGAAAACGGTTTTCAAGAAAAAGTGAAGGTCGAAATCCCTTCGGAGGATGAGGACGACTTTTCGGATGAAAAATGTGATGTGATTATCGATCCCAGCATTGTGCAAGTGAGAGCGGATTCGGAAGAACTGAATCGACGAATTCAAGCTTTTATTTCGAGAAAACGCGAGCAAGTTAATCTTGTGAATGTACAGGAATTTTGTTTCCATGGGTCAGTGATTATTATGAATTTAATTTGTTGTAATACAAGTCGTTTCCCATCAATATTATAAGATTAGTTTAATAATTTTTTAATTGCAGAAGTGGAGCAGATGAAACAGTAGAGTCTTGTGCTCGAGTGGATGCTATTCTTACGAGACATAAGGACTCCAAGAGCCATATGAAAGGTAATTAATACGCTCGAGATTCTCTTTGACTTGAATTTTCATTTGTTTTATTTGCAGTTCACAGGGTATTGAATCCTTGGGGTCCGCAGACTACCGTTCCATCTACTCTACAGAAAACGAAGACAACGGATCAGTCCTGTAATTATCCTCCAGCACTCGAAGAACGTTTGTCAAGCACCGAAAAACTTTTGGGAATCAATAAGCCTGTGCCTCGAGATATATACGAAAGACTTAAAACCATTGAGGATCGAGTCTTACACTTGGAAAGCATTTCTCCAGAGTACAGAGACTTTTGGGTGAGAGAGAATTTTAATTTTAATTTTTGGAATATTGCAAGTAATCGAAAAGATAACAATATTAGGGTGAAAATCAAAAAAGTTGATAATATCATGTCCTGAAATATTATACGCTTGTGTTTGGAGGTTTAATTTTCTTTATTAGAGGGTTTTATTAGGCTTATTTTCTCCAATAATATCCGTTTCAAAATCAATTCGATTAAATATGACGAAATTTCGTCCGGGAAGGGGCCGTTCTTAAATTACGTAACGGATTATAGGCCCTCACTAAGACCCCCTCCCCCTGTAACAAACCGCAAAAAAATATTTCTAAGCCCCCCCCCCCTCTTACTGTACGTAATTAATGGTTTCCTGAAATAATAAGATAAGGGACTTGAAACTAATGGAATTTTTTTGTATTTAAAATAATACATGCTTTGCAGGTAAAGATTTATCATACATAGGATCTTTTTGTATAAACGGAATAAATTAATATTTCAGATACAAATTTAAATTTTTCAAATTTATTTATTTATTTTAACCCAAAAAAATTACTTTTCTACTATAAAAGATGACTTTTTAACAAAATACTTGTATTTTCAATCTAAAAGATGGGTTCTCAACAAAAAAGTGTAATAGTTGATATTTCAACCAGAAAAAATGAAATTTCATTTTAAAAAATGGATTCTAAAACCAAAAAGACGAATTTTCAACAAATAAAGATTTTTCAGTCATGAAAGAAAAAAAATTTTATCTAAATTGTTGAACCTTCAAGCCAAAAGACGAATTTTCTGTACAAAAATTGAATTTTCAACCTGTAAATATTAATTTTCAGCAAACAAAAATTAATTTTCAACAAAATAGTTAAATTTTCAAAACGAAAGATATAAACCCACGCCATTGAATTTTCAAAAAAGATCAATTTTTAACAAATTAGTTCAATTTTCAATCAAAGAGATGAATTTTCAACTAAAAATATGAATCTTCAAAAAAAAAAGATTTCTTAACAAAGTGGTCCAACACAAATTTTCAAACAAAATAGTTGAATCCTCAAGCAAAGAAGGTTAATTTTCAACCAACAGTTGCATTTTTATTCAAGGAAGATGAAATATCTACTAAAACAGATGAATTTTTAAATCAAAAAGACAAATTTAAAAAAAAATTGAATGTTCATCCAAAAAAGAATTTAGTTTGACTTTTTAACATCAAAATATTATTTCTAAGCAAGAAATATATTTTCTACGAAGATACTTGAACTTTCAAGCCAAAAAGACAAATTTTCATTAAAACAGTTGAATTTTCAACCAAAAAGGATAAATTTTTAAAAATTGTTGAATTTTCAACCAAATAGTTGCATTTTTATCCAAGAAAGTTGAAACTTTTACCAAAACAGATGAATTTTGAAATCAAAAAGACAAATTTTCCAAAAAATAGTTGATTTTTCATCTAAAGAAGATTTAATTTTGACTTTTCAACATAAAAATATGAATTTTAAATAAGAAGTAAATTTTCTACGAAGATACTTGAATTTTTAACACAAAAAGACGAATTTTCTACCAAAATGGATGACTCTTTAGCAAAATTGTTGAATTTTCAACCAGACACTTGCATTTTTAGCCAAAAAAGGTGCAATTTATACTAAAATAGATGAATTGTTTAATTAAAAAGACAAATTTAAAAAAAATTGTTGAATTTTCGTCAAAAAAAATTTCAGTTTGACTTTTCAACATCAAAATATTAATTTTAAATAAGAAGTAAATTTTCTACGAAGCTACTTGAATTTTCAACACAAACAGACAAATTTTCAACAAAACAGTTCAATTTTCAACCAAAAAGGATGGCTTTTTAACAAAATTATTGAATTCTTAACCAAAACATATTTCATTTGACTTCTCAACACCAAAATATGAATTTTAATCAAAAACTAAATTTTCTACGAAAATAGTTGAATTTTCTACCCAAAAAGACGAATTTTCAACAAAATAGTTGAATCTTCAACCAAAAAGGATGGCTTTTTAACAAAATTGTTGAGTTTTCAACAAAGAAGGATGGCTTTTTAACAAAATTGTTGAATTTTCAATCAAACACTTGCAGTTTTATCAAAGGAAGATGCAATTTCCACTAAAATAGATGAATTTTTAAATTAAAAAATTTTCAACAAAAAAAATTGAATTTTCATCCAAAAAATATTTCATTTGACTCTTCAACACCAAAATATGAGTTTTAATCAAAAATAATTGAATTTTCTACCCAAAAAGACAAATTTTCACCTAAACGGTTGAATTTTCAACCAAAAAGGATGACTTTTTAACAAGTTGTTGATTTTTCAAACAAATAATAAAATTTAGAACGAAAAAGATAATCTTCAGGAGGAAGCAACTACGAAAAAAAAATATAAATACAAGACAAATAAATTATTAACA
>CAKNYM010053237.1:816508-842551 GCA_932195095.1 Andricus curvator
AAATTCCCAGATTTTTGCAAGATTTTTTGTTAATTCCTGACTTTCCCCTGTCCAATAAAATTTCCTGAATATTTTATAAATTGTTGTTGGCTAGGTGCGTTTTATACTCACCAGGTTTTTTGTCACTTGATTGACAGGTTAATCCAGACTAAAAATATTCTTTAAAACAATAAAATTGTGATTGCATAACCTTGTAATCCGAAAACACATAAAATACAAGCTCTTAATTATAACGAGTGAAGTTCGTTACAAAACGGAAAATAATCGATATTCCCGTTATCTTTTAATTTAAAAATTATTTTCAATAAAGCAATATTTTACTTTTATTATAATTTTAAAATTAAGATAGAAATCCATTTTAAATGTTTTGCATCATGCAAAAGGATTTCTAAATATATAATCTTAATAAATAAACACAAAAATAAAAACTAATTGATGTTTTATTAAAATTAATTTATATAATTAACTCCCGAAGTAAAAATATTACGAAAATAATAATTATTAGGGTAATTAAGACGTTTATTTAGAAAAATAAATATTATATGTAAAATAAGGGCGTGCAAAAATCAACAAAATAAGAATATTATTTTGGTAATTATTTGTTTAATGAAGTGCATTATAAAGAATAATAATAATGATATTATAATTTTCATATTTTAAGACTCGAGAAGCAGATCTAAATTTTATTTTTGACCTAAAAAATATTGACAAATTATTATTTTTATCTAAGAGCGTACTTCATCTTCTCGCGAATTATTATTTTCACATTTATTATAAAAAAATGTTTTAAATTCGAAATCGAATAATTCTAACTTTTGGATTTTCACCCAATTATTCATAATAATTATTAAATATTATTGAATCAGATAACTTACACCGTTTTTTTTTAAATATTTTTTTCAGATGGGTGAACAGAATGACAGTTTGAATAAAATATTTAAGCCAGCTAAAAAGCGGGTATGTATTTTATTTTATGTTCTATTGTATTTCAAGATTTAAATAGAAAAGCTTAATTGAGACAAAGACGAAAGAAGTGTATTAGTAGAGTGCAATTGAAATATTTGTGATTCAATGCCTGCGCAGAATCAATGAATAATTGAATAGACGATTCGAGTTTAGGTTACGAAACTGCAGAATAATCAGTTTAGTTAATAATGCTTTATTGACGTTTGCTTTAGCGTACCTTTTTTAGCTACCTATAGTCATTTTTAATCTTATAATTGATTCTCAACTTTAGATTAACCCAAGTTTTTGAGATTTGACTTGATTATATTTTTTAAGGAGTCGGAATTAAATTAGATTAAAATTTGATGTTCTTAAAGTCTGATTAAAAAACATTCAAATTATTCAATTTCAAATTGAAGCATTAAAAATCATACTTTCTTTAATTCAGAGTCTTTAAAATAAACAATATTAAATATCAAGCAATGAAATTTGAATGAAATATGATATGAATGAAATATTCATAATTTCAAATTGTAGCGAGAAAAATTTAACCATTTTAATTCGCAAATTAAAAAAATTGAACAATAAAAATTTGTTTTTAATTCGAAGTTAGTTTAAATCCATTATCAGCTTACAATTATTTTAAAGGTCTAGAATTTGATATTGCAGTTTCAAGTATCAAGCCTTCAATAATGAACAATTTTAAACGGCACGTTATTCAACAAAGATTAATTTCCAATTGATACGTTTAAAATTAAACAGTTTTTCAGCAGAGGTCATTAAGAATTGATCATTTCAAACAATAAGCGTTTAATAATGAATAGTTTAAGCATTAAATTCAGTTTGATGCATTCAGATTTGATCAATTTCATATTTAAAGCATCCAACATTTAGTGAATGAAAATTCTAACTATTGGTAATTGCAAAATTTTATATTAACTCCTTCATATGTAATTTTGAACCTATTTTTAAAAAGACAATTGAATGTAATGTCATAAAAATTGAAGATTTTTAATTTTGCCTAAACGTTCTGTAGGTTCTTATTAAAACCTGAAAAAACGTGTCCTTTTTTAAATTTTGGAAGACGTGAATTAATTAATAAACAAATAAAAATTGTAATTTCTATTTTTGCAGACGTTTTTGACGGCTGAGCTTGATACGAAGCTTCACGAACTGGAAGATAGGTATGCTAAGAAGATCAAATGAATGCAGTCGCACTTTTTTTTCTAAAATTGTACATAATTACTTAAGTTTTATTTTTATAATTTAGAATAAAACGCACTGCTATTGCTTGTGCTTGTACAAACAAATAATTAAGATATGAAAAGAATAAACTATTTTTTTATAGAATTAAATTTAAGTAATTTTTTCTGCGTTCACGCGTTTTCTGATTAATACAATCACGATAAGTCTATATTTTAATTTTAAAAATGAATTGGGTTAGGGAGGCCATGTGATCACCACTTTTGAAGTTTTATATTTAAGCCGTAACCTTTTTGCGTAATTTTAACGTAAAAAGCAAGTACATTTCTGTTAATTGTTATAAGTTTCAGTTAAAAAAAGCTTTAGAGTTTAGAAAATACTTTCATTTCTGAATTGTCTTGATTTTTTAAAAAAATATTTCAGGGTATTTTCAAAGGTTCCGATCAATTTTTAATAGATTTCAAGAATTTAAAGGAATTTGTAGGATTTTAGGGTATTTTTAAAACTTCTAAGGCATTTTCACGAGCTTTTAATTTGAAATATTTTAGGGAATTTTAAAAGATTTCAAGGAATTTTAAAATAATTTCATTATTTTGAAGTGATTTTAAAGCGTTTGAAATATTTTAGGATAAAGAATTTTCTAGAATTTCGGAAGATATGGAACGATTTTACAGGTCCTATAAGGTTTTAATATATTTTAAAAGATTTCACCTTATTTTATAAGATTTCCGAGGATTTCAATGATTTTAAGGGATTTTAAAACTCTCAATGTATTTTAATACATTTTCCGGGATTTCAGGAAATACCACCATAGAATTTCACGGGATTTTCCAATATTTTAGTAGATTTAAAGAATTTATTCACGAGAAGTGAGGTATTTTTTAGGGGTTTAAAGATTTGAAGAGATTTGGAATTCACCCTGAATTCTTTTTAATTTGTCCTAAATTCTTTGTAATTCTCTTGAATTTTATGAATTCACTTGAATTTTGTCAATTTAATTAAATTTTTCTAAATTTACTCAATTCTACTTAATTTAATGATTTTTTTTTTAATTTTCAAACGTTTTTATTTACTTAATCCTGAGGAACAATTGATAAAATGGTCAAAGAATTTGAAATATTTTTTCAAATTCCTTGGCTTTTTCAACAGCTTTAAAAAATTTCAACATATTTTAAAGGATTTTATATATTTTAGGTTATTTTAAAAGATTAGAAAGAAATTTTTAATCGATTTCATTAATTTAATGGGATTTCAAAGGATTTGAAATATTTGACGGTGTTGTAAAAGATTCCCAGGCATTTTCAAGAGCTTTTAAAAGTTTCAAAGGATTTCAAAAGATACCAAAGAATTTTAAATATTTTAGGACATTTTAAACGATTCCCAGAAATTTTTTATTTATTTCAATATAGTTTGAAGAGATTTTATAGGCGGAAATATTTGACGATATTTTAAAAGCTTCCAAGGCATTTTCAAGAGATTTAAACAATTTCAAGGGATTTCCAAGGGTTTTAATAACTTTAAGGGATTTGAAAAAATTTGCGTGACGAATTTCGTAGAATTTCGGAAGATATGGAACGATTTTATAGGACCTAAAAGTTTTTAAGATATTTTAAAAGATTCCAAGGGGTTTTATAAGATTTTCGTGGATTTCAGTGATTTTAACTGATTTTGAAAGCACTCAAGGTATTTCAATACATTTTCGAGGGTTTCAAGAAGTATCATCAGATTTCATGTAATTTCACGGGATTTTACAATATTGTAATGGACTTCGAAGAATTTATTTACAAGAAGTGAGGGATTTCGTAGGGTTTCAAAGATTTCAAGAGATTTTCAAATATTTTTGCAATTCATTTTGAATTTGCCCAGAATTCTTTTAAGTCCTTTCGAATTCTTCTTAATTCACTCAATTCTACTCAATACACTGGATGTTTAAAAAGTTATTTTAAAGTACATTTTGAAGTCTTTAGAACTCACCCTAAATTCGTAGACATTATGTCAGATTCTTTTAAATTCTCTTCAATTTTTTAAAATTAATTTCAAGCTTATTCAATTCAATGCATTTTTTAAAATGTTTTTGAATTGTTTGGAATTCACTTGATTGCTTTTTAGATTCAGTTTCATAATTTATGAATTTTATCGAATTCTTCTCATTTCCCTTAAATTCTTCTAAATTCACTCAAATTTTACTGAAATAAATGAATTTTTTCGATTTTCAAAATTTTTTCCAATTCATTTGAATTCTTTTGAATTAGCTTGATTTTTTTTGGTAGTCATTAGTCACTTTTTTGATAAGAAATTAGTAAGGTTTCAAAGATTTGAAATAATTTTTTTTTTGGAATTCACCCTGAATTCTTATTGAATTTTTACTCAATTCTACTTAATTCAATGGATTTTTTTGATTTTTTAAAGTTTTTATTTAATTGAACCTGAAGTCTTTTAACTTCACTTTGAATTCTTTGGCATTTCATCAAATTCTTTTGAATTCCCTTTAATTTGCCTAAGCTCATTTCAAAGTTACTGAATTCAATGAAAGTTTTTCATATTTTAACATTGTTTTCAATTTATTTGAAGTTTTATGAATTTCATCGAATTCTTCTCGTTTACCTTACATTCCTCTAAATTCATTCCAATTTTACGGAAGTCAATGGAATTTTTTTGATTTTTAAGCCTGTAATATTAAAATTATAATAATTGCAAACATTTTACTAGCTCCTTTTCTTAAAATTAAAAAAAAATCAAACTTTAAATAAAAATTTTAAAAATTAAATACCAAGAGTGTGATTTTTCTCAGTTTTTGTCTAATGTGAGTATGTACACTTATGATGTTGGAAGAATGAGGCTATTTTTACTTCCCATAACTTGAGTCTTGAAACCCAGGAAATTTTTGCGAATTCACACGTGCATGAATATTATAAGTAATTACCTCCTCACCGGAAATATAAATTTTGAAAGGGTGTTGGAATTTAATTTATAAAAAGTAGTATTTCAATTTTAAATTTGAGAGAATTTGAACCTTTTATCAAAAATGTAATTTCTAAACTGGAGCTGCTAAAGACTAATTTAAAAAACCAACTTTGCAAAAATACCAGAAAGTCTAAATCTGAAAATTGAAATGTAAGAAAATTCGATATCTTGAAAATAGTTTAAAATTTGAAACTATTTGAAAACTGTATTGATTCTTAAAGTAAAAGTTTAATTTAGAAAGAATTAATTTTCAACATAATTGATCTGATTATAATTTAGTACAATATTTTTAATTCAAATTTAAATAGATGTTTATTGTTTGATATATTTAAAGTAAAAGTTTTACAAATTAAAAAGCACTTTCAAGTGTTATTGAAAATTAAATTTCTTTACATGTATTTTTCCGATTCGAGAAAAAAATCCACGAGGTTATGGGTATTTGGATTTTTAAGAGTGATTTTCGAAAAATGACAGTTTACTTTAACGCTTTGTAATTTTTGAACTAATTAAGATAAAAAAGTTGTTTATGTTCAAGCTTCTGCTATTTACCAACGTCCGTTAAAATTGTAACTTTCAAATATTTTTTATCACAAATTCAGATTCTCCATTAAAAAATACGTATCGGTCCCAGTGATGGAAGTGCATTGACACCTCAGGGGATGGGATGTGGGATACATTTTTGTGGAGTCGCTTTCCCCTTCTTATTTTCGAGGGAAAATTCATTATTTTTAAAGCTTCCAATTAGAAATCATTTAATTTTCAACGCTTCCAGAATGATGACACTTTAAAGGTTTATAATATTTAAAACTCTTAAATTTTGATTAGTGAAAATGACAGTGAATGTTTTTTTTTTACAGAAATATAATTTTTTATTAATAAAATTTAGTCTTGAGACTTTTTAAAGTCCTTTGAAATTCTCTTGTTTTTTTTTAATGTCCTAAAACTCTATAGGCCCTATAAAATCCTTCCAAATCTTCAGAAATTCTTTAAAACCGCATACAATTTTTTTGAAATCCTTCAAATCATTCAAATCCATGGAAATTTCTTCAAATTTTTCAAATCTCTTAAAAATTCCGTGGTATCTCTGGAAATACCTTAACATATTTAAAATTCTTTGAAATCTTTTAAAATACCTTGACATTTTTCTAAGTACTTAAAAATTCCTGACATTATTTTAAAATACCCTAAAACCTTTAAAACCCTTTGAAATCCCTTCAAATTCTTGAAATCTATTGAAAATATTTGAAATCCATTAAAATATTATAAAATCCGTAGAAATCCCGTAAAATATTTGAAATCCTATATGAAATCCTTTGTGATCCTGGTAAATTTATTAAAATTCCTTATTGAGAGCTTTTAAAATCCCTTAGAATTACTGAAATTCTCGAAAGCCTTATAAAATCCCTTAAAAATCATTTCAAATGTTTGTCAATCTTGAAAATCCTCTAAAATCCCTTGGAATCTTTTTCAATATTATAACATCTTATAAATGCTATGAAATCCTTTAGAAATTCAAGGAAATTCTTCGAAACCGTATATATTAACCAAAATATTTGAAATTACATATATTTGAACCTTTGAAATCCTAGGAAATCACTTAGTTCTTGTGGAATTCTTTACAATTTATAGAAATATTATAAAATTTTCGGGATTTTTTTATACCTATTGAAATCCGTTAAAAATCACTTAAAATAATCTCATAAAATCCGTTGAAATCTTTAAAATTATCTGAAGTCCCTTCAAATCATTAAAATACCCTAAAACCTTTTAAATCCTACATGAAATCTTTCAAAATCCTTAGGAAGTTTAGAAAATTCTTCGCAATCCAATAAATTTTGCTTCAATCCTTGAAAAGCCCTTGAAACCTTTAGAATAATAACTAATTCCATAATTAATTCTTGTGCAATCTCTTGGGCTGCCGTAAAATCTTTAAAATCTTTTTAAACTTCTTAAAAAGTTTAAAAGCTTTTAACATTTCTTATACGAATTAAAATCCTTAGAAATTCTACGAATTCCCTTGTAGACTGTTGAAATCCTTTGGAATCCTTTAAACCCCTTGAAATCCTTCTAAATTCATGGAAATCTTGAAAAAAATGTGTTTCAACAAAAGAACCTTGGGTTTTTTCAGGCAACAAAAAAGAACCCCAAGTTCGAAAAAAGTCTGATAAAATTGACGAATTAATGATAATAATAATGATAATGAATTTATGCCATATATTCAAAGAGTCTAATTTTCAAGCGAAAAATACGATTTTACTATAAAACAATTGAATTTTCTACAAAGCAGTTGAAATTTCAACCAATCAGTTGAATGTTCAACAAAAGAGTTAAATTTTAAGTTAAAAAAAATAATCTTTAACAGCGAAAAACTACTTTTCAACACAGCAGATTAATTTTCCATCACAAAAGGCAAAATTTTCAAAAAATAGATACATTTTTATTAAAATAGTTGAATTTTCAGCCAAGAATAGTTTTCTACCAAAAAGACGAATTTTCAAAAAATTACATAAATTTTCAACTAAATAGTTTGAACAATGGATGTGATGTTAGTTTCTAAATTTTTTAACTAAATAGTGTAATTTCTTAACTAAAAAAGATAAATTATCAACCAAGAATGATGTAGTTAAAATTGTTAAATTTTCAAGCGAAAGAGATGAATTTTCTACAAACCAATACAATTTTCAACCCCAGAATATGAATTTCTAAAAAAAAAGCTAATTTTGAACCAATCAGTTGAATGTTCAATAAAATAGTTAAATTTTCAGTAAAATAAAAATTATTTTTAACAACAACAAAATTAATTTTCAACTAAAATTATGAATTTTCAATTAACTTTTAAGAAAGTATTTCAACTTTCAACTAAATAGTGAAATTTTTAACCTAAAAAGTGAATTTAAAAAAATTGAATAGTTGATATTTTAACAAAAAGTATTTTTATTTAAGATAAAAAACATTTGGATTTAACCAATCAAAACAAACTTTCAACAAAATAATCGAATTCTTCACTAAAAATGTTTAATTTTTAACGAAACGTTTGAATTTTTGACCAAAAAATTGATTTTCTATAAAAATATGAATTTTCAAGAAAATACATAAATTATTAACCGAGTATTTAATTTTTTTCACCAAATTATTGAATTTTCCAACCAAAAAAAATTTGTATACAAGAAAGGAAAAAAATGTCAATCAAATTGTTGAATTTTCAAGTTAAAAAGACGAATTTTCTACAAAGAAAGAGATGAATTTTCAGCCAAACAAATTTTAATTCTAGAAAGAAAAAAATGCAATCAAATTGTTGAATTTTCAAGTTGAAAAGACGAATTTTCAACAAAATAGTTCAAATTTTCAACCAAGAAGTATGACTTTTCAACAAAATTATTGAATTTTCGACAAAGTAATTCAATTTTGAACCAAATAATAAAATTGTTAACCAAAAAGATGCATTTTTAACTGAGTCCGAGGTTTCCGGTCATTAAATAAAAAAAATCCTGAAAAATCATTTTTGTAATTAAATAATAAATTAATAAAAATTATTAACACAAATTAGAAGAAATTATTTATTTCAAAATTAATTTTTAACCCAGTAGTTACATTTTCAACCCAAAATATGAATTTACTACCAAAAAAAGACAAATCTTCAACAAAATAGATGAATTTTCAGCAAAATAGTTCAATTTTCAACCAAATAGATGAATTTTCAACCCAGAAGAATGATTAAATTTTCAGTTAAAAAAAATTAATTTTCAACAAAAAGAACTAATTTTCAATCAAATATATGAATTTTCAACCAAAAAGATTTATTTTCCACCAAAAAGGATGAATTTTGAACAAATCACATAAATTTTCAACCAAATTTTGGATTTTCAAAGGAATTTTCAAAGGAATTTTCAAACTAATAGTTAAATTTTCAACCTAATTTTCAAATTTTCAACCAAAAAGGTTACCAGGAAGGTAACCACAAGAGACCAAGTTTCAACAAAATAAAGAAATTTTCAATCAAATAGCTGAATTTTCAAGTGAAGAAGATAAATGTTAATCTAAACATGGAATGTTCAATTTTCAGTAAAAAAATGCATTTTCAACAATCGAAAAACGAATTTTCAACGAAATAGTTGCATTTTTAAGGAAAGAAATTAATTGTTAACTAAAATAATGAATCTTCAACCAAAAAAGTGAATTTTTAACCCAAGAGTTTAATTTTCAACCCAAAAGATGAATTTTCTATCAAAAAAAGACAAATCTTCAACAAAATAGATGAATTTTCAACAAAATAGTTAAATTTTCAACCAACCAGATGAATTTTCAACCAGAAAGATTAATTTTATACCAAAAAATATAGATTTTCAACAAAATACATGAATTTTCAACCAAATTTTGAATTTTTCAAGGAATTTTCAACCTAATAGTTAAATTTTCCACAAAATAAGGTAATGTTAAACCAAACATGAAATATTTAAATTTTGAGTTCAAAAAATTAATTTACAACAAAAAATTTTCAACAAAATATTTCAATTTTGAACAAAAAAAATCTATCACAAAATGTTGGAAAATTAACCGAGTTTTTTCCTAAAGAAAGGGTAATTGGTTTAATAAATTTTACCATTTCAAATTTAACTTGTGCAAGGAAAATCATAAACGCGGCTATTTTACGTTCTAATATTGACTAAATACCACAAAAATGCGTTCAGAATTCAAATTATGCATGTTGAATGCAAATTTAGCCATTTAAATTTTTTCGTAACCAAAAGCAAAATAAGAATGAAAATAAATTTGAAACCTGTAAAACATGAACTTAAATTTAAAGCCTTTTTAAATAAATGACATAAAATCATTATTTATATTATTAAAAAAAATTCTTTTATTAATTAAACATAGATAGCCATTTAATGTTTTAATACTCTTGGTTAGTTTCTTCTAATTGCCTAAAACTTCTAAATGCCTACGACATATACCATTTTCCGACGTCGCCCCTTCACCCCCTCTCATCATTTTCTGGATTCGCGTCTGCTACAATGACATATTTCTATTTTGGAACCAATAAAAAACCCGTAAAAACCCATAGAAAATGCATCCAAATATGTTATTCTTGTCTCTAATGAGCCGAAAAGTGAGGTTGTTTTGGAATTTTATTTTTGAATTATGAATCTTTTTCCTGCTTATTTTGAAAAAATTATTCATGATAAAATGGAATTCTTTTCAATCTTAATTCAAAAAATAAAATAAAATAAATAATTCTCAAACACTCATTCGTGAGAACTGCTCAATTACCAATGACTTTTTTCAACATTTGATCGGCTTCCTAATTCGTATATTTGATATTTATTGACCTAACACAGTCTACAGTAGTCTACAGTCCCATGAGAAATGTCGAAAAAACCTCCCGACTTCAAATTCTCCCGCCATATAAATTGCTGCATCTTTGACATTATCCGGAAGAGCAAAAAAGTTTGCAAGTTTAACGACCCCGCAGAGTCGACACGCGAGGTCTCGCGATAAGAAAATATTTTCTCGGTGAAATTCGCGTGACTCTAAATCGAAAGCTAAACGATACTTTTTTTGTCGCTGGCTGTACACGATTAGTTCGTCCACCGACTGATAGAGGACGTCAGTCTTGGTCGCGCCGCAAGCAGCCGCCAGGCGATATGGCAGCTACTTCTCGGATTTTCTCACATTGCGTCCGAATATTTTCGAGTGATTGAAGTGAATTTCCGGGAATGCAACGATTCGCTGAGAGCGAGTAAAGAAAATCGCTATTTCACTTTCGGCTTTCCTGGTAAGTCACTCCCCCGATTTTACATTTACATTCGGATTGTTTCGCGCCTCGACTGTTCCGTATCACACGCGGACGGCACACGTCGTCTGCCTGCCACTCTCTTCTGTCAAAATCAGTCTACTTTTTTTATTTCCTCCTCTCTCTGCTCCTGTTTTCATGGATAAATATTTATATGTATTTCCGGGTATTTTTCAGGTTAGATGCTTTTGAGCTTGTGGAGAATTTTATATTTTGGGGGTGAATTTAGGGTTCGAAAAATTGAGATGACAGTTCTCTTCTCTTCTCGAGTCTTGTCAGCTGTTCGATTCGGCCCTTTAAATGACATTTAATCCTCAGGCTTCTAGGTTTATTATACTAGGTTTATTTTTATTCGAGAATTATTCGGGCAAACAATTGTTTTGGATTTGAATTTTTTAATACAGCATTGTTTGTAAAGTTACCGAGAAAGTTTCTAACTTTAGGAGTAGTTTAAAAGTTTCCGATTCCAGTTTTTATTTGAAAATTGATATTAAACTCTATTTTTGATAGAGTTTCTGGTTGGTTGATTCAAGGTCATTTTCCGCTTACTTTTCGATGTAATTCGGACACAAATCAAAATTTTTCTGTTATAATCTTCAATTCCATCGGTATCTGTATTATATTCTGAGATTTGTTTAAAAGTTTCCAAGGTTATGAATCTTTGTTTACTTTACTGTTTTCGATATGTATAAAGTCAATTCTTAAGGATACCGATTGATAATTGAAATTTAGTTTGTCAATAAACATTACAATTTTGTTAAATTCAAATTAATTGACTAGTTGGATTATAATTTATTTTAGACAAAAGTAACAATATTATAAGAGAAGAGTAAACTAGTTTCAATTTAAGGAAACGGGAGAAAATTAGTTTTTCGGGTGAATTAAGTTGTGAAAGTAAGTTTTCAAATGAGTTATATCAGGGAAATGAAATATTCATTAGAGCCCTGGTGAAAATTTTTTTTTGCAAGAAAGTACAACATTTTTACAACTGTGATTGTTTGTTAAAACATGTAATTTTTTGTAAAAAAATGTACAAAATTTAACAAAAAAATACAGTTAAATATAAGTAACTGATTTTTTCTTGTATATTTTCTTGTAGAAAAGTAAAAAAATTAACAATAAAGCCGGGCTCGGAACGGGTTACTTTTTAGTAACTTAGTTACTAAAAAGTTACTTATTTAATGAAAAGGTTACTTTTGGTTCCATTTTTGCCCGAAATAACGAAATGAATTAATTCATTAATCGTGTTATGTAAAAAACTTGTGAAAATTTCAAAATTTTCCAGTAAATTTGGCACTTTAGAGTCGTGAAAATTAGGGAATAACAATAAAATAATAATCAGTTCGTATGTAAAATGCGTAAAAAGGGCTATAAATTGAATTATTATGAATCCTGAAAAAAATTGCAATTTAGCTAAAATTGTTAGTTTTTAATTTAAAATTTAAATCTTTTTTGTAGAAATATCGAAACTGTATCACATTTTTCGATGAGAATTTATCTTCTTTGGTTGAAATTCGGTTAAAAGTTGAAAAATTTTAGTTCAAACTTTTTTTTTTGTTGAAATGTACTTATTTTGTTGAAAATTTGTCTTTTTCTGTTGAAGATTCCCCTGTTTTCGTAGAAAATTCAACAATTTGGTTGGAAGATAACTTTTTTTTTAAAATCCATATTTACTGGTTGAAAATTCAACTGTTTTGTAAAAGTTGGTCTTTTTGGCTGAAAAACTCAACAATTTGGTTGAAAAATAACATATTTTGTTGGAAAATCGTCTTTTTCGAATGAATTCTACTGTTTTTGATATTAAATTAAAATCTTTTTCGGTTATTATATCAACTATTATATTTTTCGTTAACAAATCATCTTTTTTAGTCAGAAAAATTCAACCATTTCATTAAAAGTTGAACTACTGTCTTAATCATACATTTTTTGTTGAAGATTCATAATTTTAGTGGAAAATTCTTCTTTTTTGGTAAAAAATCTTTTTTTTTTGTTACTTTTCGGTTACTTTTTTGAGAGAAGTATGAAGTAAGCTTGAACAGTTCCGACCCCTGATAAAGTATAAGTTTCTACAATTCAAAAATTTGTATTAGTTTTTATTAATATTTTTTTTACTCTATTGTACAAATCTACAAGGTAATACAAGAGAATAAATCGCAGATCAAGTAACAATTTCAGTTTTGCAAATTTTTTTAAATTGAAATTTTACCTAGATATCCACATCTATCAAATGTAATTTTAAATCAGAGATGTTATTTTTCAAAATAATTTTATGTAAATTAATTCAGACATGGAAATGCGTTTTAATGAGAAAAAAAACCTCATTTAAAAGTGTGCACAAGTTTATTTTGCAAGATATTAAATCACTTTTGCATTAATAATAAAAGCGATGGATTTTACTAAATTATATTATATATACCACGCTGAAAAAACCAGTTCTCGTCAGATCACTGAAGTTAAGCAGCGTTGGGCGCGGTTAGCACTTGGATGGGTGACCATTCGAGAAAACTGAGTGCTGTTGGCACATCGTGGGTGTGGTGAGCCCACACTTGTAGTTATTTACTACAAGTTATCAACCTAGAAACACTACCCGAATCGGGTAGTGTCACGCCTACCCCGAAAGGGAAATGGCTTAATGGTATACATATTATATCATTGTTAGAAACGCACCTAATTTCAGTTTCGTATCGGATCAAAGGTGGTTATCTTTAAAATAATATCAAACTTATTAAAAACACAAAATTTCGAACCTTTTCAAGGATCTTTAAAGATTTTAAGAAAATTAAAAAAAATTCTTAAAATTGCTGGGGAAATTTAAAACGATTTTTCATTTTGAAAAATTAATGTTTAGAGAATATTTAAAAAGATTTAAAAAATGTTGATTCAGAAATGACAATTGAACAATTATTACTTTGGAAAAAAATTCGAAGAAATTTAAGGTATACTCAAAAGTTTTGAAAAGATTCCAAAATAATTTAAACTTGAAAAGATTTCAAAACATTTAAAACAAAATGTAGATTTTTGAAGATTTCGATCAAAAAATGTAGAAGTCTTTTAAGAATTTTGAAAGGTTTCAAAAGAATACAATTTTTTTATAAAAGTTCCTTTATAAAAGTTTCTAGAAATACTAAAAATGATTTTTTTTTAAATTAATTTAAAAAGATATCCAAAATTTTCAAAAAATAATGTGGAAGATTTTAAGGCAATTTTTTTAATCTTGCAGGATTTGCGAAAAATTTGAGTTGCAAGATAATAGCAAAATTTTCATTAGATTCCTGGAAAATTAAAAAAGATTTCAAAACAAATTTTGATGTATAAATTAATGTTCCTAGCTCAAGATTGATTAAAATTATGTAAATTTAAAAATTTATACATTTTTTGATTCATTCTTCAATTTATAGCATTGAAAATGATAGCGCGGATTTCTATTTTCTGAAATGTTTTAACTGTATAATGTATAAAAGTTATAAATTTTAAATTAGCTGTTTAACGGCTTTTAATGTAAACATTTTTGATGGAAAAGTATAAAAGCTTCCATTTTATACGCGTAAATTATTGAGCGTTCGAATTAAAAAAATTTTAAGCTTTAATTTTAAATTTTCAAATTCAAAGGTATTCCACTTTCAGTGTTTTAATTTGCAGTTAAGTTTTTATAACTTCCAATGAAAAAATTTTTATTTTCAAGAGTTCGAATCTTTTAATTTTAATGTTGAGAAGATTGAAGCTTTTTTTGTAATAGGTATCATATATTCATCTTAATTTAAAATTATCTCATTACAATATTCTGAATATTTGTCATCCTAGGTCGAAGAACAATTTTTTGGCTGCAAAACCTATAAATTCCTGTAAATTCTTTTAGTTGCAAATTCTTGTAGTTGTATTTTTGGTAAATTCTGGTAGGAAATTAAAACTACATAAAATACAGCAATATATAAAAAAGTACAAAATTCGTCCGAATAATAGAAAAAAGTTGTACTTGTATTTTTTTGTAAAGAATTTTTCACCAGTGAGGTAAACTGTTAGTTTACAAAGAAAATTATTATAAGCAAAATAATGTATTTTTAAAATTCATTATAAAAAGTCAAAAGAGGTCAGTTGTGTAGTATTTAGAAATATTTGAATTTACTAAAATTATTATTAAAACATACAAATTAACAGCATTAAAGGGGGAGATTACGATATACGTGGCGACAAAGTTTTAACGCAGATTTAGATAGTTTTCCGTATATTAAAATAAGTATCAAAAATTTTGAGGTGTAGCAAAATCTCTATCTCGAAAACTAATCGAAATTTTGATTTAAAAGTGTTTAAATTCGTTTTTCTCGCAAAAATCCTAGAGTCGACCGAATCTATAAATTGAAGCTCTTGGGTATTGTGAATAATTGAAAAACAATTTTCATTTAATGTTCAGAATAATTAAAAATGATTTGTGAAATTAGTTTCTGTTTTTTTCCTCTCTGTCGTTGATGTATTATTAGGAGCGTTTAGGAATCATTTTAAAAATATGTTGCATGCGGCGTTATGCATGACGCTTCAAAGGATTGTTACTGAAAAAGAAATGCTGCTCGAGTTATTAATAATCTCGAGTGATGGAACATTTCGTTCTGCTTCATCTGAAATTTGTCTTTAGAAAGGAAAACGATAAAAGTCTAAAAATGTTTTGTGCAATTACTTTCAACTGAGCTCTAAATGAAGAAAATTGATTCATAACAAAAATATTGCAATAAATATTTTAAATTAAAATCTTTGCTATTTTTAATGGTCGTGTCTACGTTCGCCGAAATTCTTGATGAGCGTAGAACAAATATTTTCGGTGAGCGTAGGAAAACTGGAAAGGGCGGCTAGGTTCACCGAAATTCGGTGAGCGTAGACCAAATATTTAGGGGTCGTCCAGAAACTACGTTACCAATATTAGGTTATTTTTGACCCCCCGTCCTCCCTCGTTGACAACCCTAGTTTTGCCCTCCTCCCCACCGCAAAGTAACGTAGCCCAAAATTCTACCAAAACATAGAAAACAGGGTGATTTTTCACGAAAATAGGGTGATTTTTCACGAAAATAGGGTAATAATGAAGTAATAAATCCTTTCAAATATATGCGACAAAAGACAGCTTTCTGGAAACCGACACAAGATCGTGACACTTTTGGTACCAAAAATATTAACCAGAGTAGTTTAAACCAGAAAAAATTAACCAGAGTTAATTAACTAAAATTTTCTAATCATATGAACCATGTATACCATTAAGCCATTTCCCTTTCGGGGTAGGCGTGACACTACCCGATTCGGGTAGTGTTTCTAGGTTGATAACTTGTAGTAAATAACTACAAGTGTGGGCTCACCACACCCACGATGTGCCAACAGCACTCAGTTTTCTCGAATGGTCACCCATCCAAGTGCTAACCGCGCCCAACGCTGCTTAACTTCAGTGATCTGACGAGAACTGGTTTTTTCAGCGTGGTATGGCTGTTGGCATAATTTGGCACCATAATTTCTAATAAAAATAAGTAGAGATTTCTTTATCCAGGCGCGTCTAGTAGCTTTAACTAGAACTTTTTTTTAGTGTAAAATTATTGTAAATACCATATTGATTGCAATATGAAACACTCTAAATTCGTAAGATTTCAAGGCGAAATATGAATTGAATTTTCATCAAACAAGATTAATTTTCTAACTAAAAAGACGAATTTTCAACAAAATACATGAATTTTCTATCAAATAGTTGAATTTTTAACTTGTAAAGGATAAATTTTTAACCAAAAATGGAATAGTGCAATTTTCAGATAAAAAAATTCATTTTTAACAAGAAAAACAAATTGTCAACAAAAAAGTTAAATTTTAAACCAAAAAAGGTGAATCTCAAATAGCATGAATTTTTAATTCAACCCAGTAGTTGAATTATTAACTCAAAAAAGATTAATTTTTAACAAAATAGTTAAATTTTTAAACAAAAAGATGAATTTCCCAGCAAGTAGATTAAAGTTTTACCAAAAAACACGAATTTTCAACAAAATGCATCAATTTTTAACAAAATTGTTTCATTTCAAAGCCAAAAGGACGAATTATCTGTAAAACGGTTGAATTTTCAGCCCGAAAATATGATTTTTTGACAAAAAAGTTAATTTTGTACGAAAAAATTAAATGTTTATAAAAATAGTTTAATTTTCAACCAAATAGTTCAATTTAAACCAAAGATATGAATTTTCAACAAAAAAGTTAGTTTTTAATTGAATAGTTTAATTTTCTATGAAATTGTTAAATCCTCAACCAAATCAGATTAATTTAGAGCCAAAGATTTGCATTTTCAACCAAAAAGGATGAATTTTTAACCAAGAAGATTAATTTTCGAACAAAAAAGACGAATTTTTAACTAGAAAAGATGAATTTTCAATAAAAATATAAATTCTTAAACAAAGATGGAATAGTTACATTGTTAGTTAAAAAATTAATTCTCAACCAAAAAAAAAAAAAAAAACAATTTCTAACGAAATAGTTAAATTTTCAACCAAAGATGTAAAGTTTCAACTATGTAAAATGATGAATCTTAAAAAAAAAAATAATTTTCAACAAAACAGTTCAACCCAAAACATGATTTTTAATCCGGAAGAATAATTTTTTTAAAAAATGGAATAGTTAAATTTCCAACCAAGGAGATGAATCTGAAAAAATATGAATTTTTAACAAACTAGTTCAACTTTCAATCAAGTAGTTGAATTTTCAACTAAATAGGATGAATTTTTAACCAAATAATAGTTCAATTTTGAACCAAAATGATGAATTTTTCAACAAGAAGAATAATGTTCTACCAAAAAACACGAATTTTCAACAAATTACATTAATTTTCAACAAAATTGTTGAATTTTAAAGTCAAAAAGACGAATTATCTACAAAACGGTTGAATGTACAACCCAAAAATATGATTGTTCAACGAAAAAGTTAAATTTTTATAAAAAATAGTTTAGTTTTTAACGAAATATTTCAATTTAATCTAAAAATATTAATTTTCAACAAGAGTTCAATCCAAAAGATGATTTTTTAACCCAGAAGATTAATTTTCTAAAAATGGAATAGTTAAACTTTCAATCCAGGAGATGAATCTTCAACCAAAAAAATGAATTTTGAACAAAGTAGTTGGATTTTCAACAAAGAATTTGTAACCAAACGAGATGAATTCCGAACCAAATATATAATAGTAGACTTTTCAACATAAATTAGTAGATTTTTCTTATTGGGTTCTATTAATTTATTTCGCATTTAAGCGAGAAAAAGGGGAGAAAGTGTACGTTTCTTGAAAGCAGAGAAAAACAGAAAAATTCTTTAAAATTTATCATCGGGAAGCGTACTAAATGTTATTTAAGTTCATAACGCTACTTTCACTGAACCTCCCCCATCACCCCTTGTTACCAACCGTAGTTTTAAGTGTGACCCCCTCCCCCCTCTATTGTTAAATTCTTAATTGTTAACGTAGTTTATGGAAAGCCCCTTATTTTCAAATCTAAATATTTTAGTATTTTTCCATCTGGAAAAATCCAGATGGGGCGGTGTCATTTTAAGCGATTTGGGCCGTTGGACTTTATAGGTTGGGCCGCTTTAAGATTCTCAGGGTTTTTTTCGGCCGATTTTGAACATTTTTTCAGGGCTAATTTTCCATCCAAATTTGGCCCTGAAACTACTGTTTCAAAGGTTTTGGTGATATACATTTTTGACTGTCTTAAAATTTAAAATTATATGCTTTTAAATTTTTCAGCTTTAGGTTTTTAACGTATTTTCCAATTTTAAATTTACAAACTAAATAACTTCTAATGACGTAATTATTAATTTTAAAATTAAATTAAATTTTTCTTTTCGATTTCAGAAGTGGTAATAAACCCATAAAAAAGAGCTGGGGTTTTTAGGTCAATTTCTAAGTTAGCTATCACGTTATTTTAAGGATTGAATTGCATTAAGATCGCTGGAGGAGAAATTAAAAATTATTGTGGGTTTATAGGAGGTCTTTAAAAAAAAGAAGTAAGTAGGATTCTAAACTGGAGCTCGATTATATTATGAGCTCCTAATAAGATAAGATATATTGCAAAGCTATTAAGCGTGTCAAACATCTCGTTTATTCCCGTGACAGGTCGACTGGAAGAATCGTTTTTGTAGCCAGTCACTGAAAACTGAACCACTAGATCACCTGTTTGATTTTACTTACAATTAAGCAGGTTCTTCACATTCTACGACCCTCAGAAAAATCGATCTATAGAAAAGACTTTAAATTTGTTCGTTAATTTTCGTTCAATATTTACTTTGTAGAAAGAAAAGTTTCCTATCTTGTTGTTATATTACAGAATTAAACAGTAAGAGTTTATTATGATATAAATAAAATGTATGTAAAAATTTATCGTGAAACTGTATTTTAAATTTATTTAATTTCAATGTAAATTAATAAAAATTCAAAAAAGTTTGAATATATATTCTACTTATTTAATTTTGAAATCGGAATAAAAAAACTCCAGTTTTTAAAGCTTGCTCAAATGAAAATCGTAAATTTATGGAAATTGGAAAATCTTCAATTTATGCTTTTTAGTTAAAACCACTAAAAATTTCAGATTTTTAAAGATAACTGAAAAAATAAAAATATATGTAATATAAAATTTTAACAATAAACAATTGATTTTGAAATTGTTTATTTTTAAGGTTTCAAATTTAAATTTGGTAATTTTCAAAGCTTTTAATTTGAAATTATTATCTAGAAAACCAATTAAATAGTAGAAATAATTTTAAATGTTTCAGTTCATAATTTTTAGTCGTTTTTTATTGTTCTCAACTTATAATACAGTTCAATTAAAAAAATTTAGAATTTTTAAGGTTTTAAAACCCTCAAATTATAAACTATATACAATATTGAAGGTTTTCAATTCAGCATTAAACAATTATTGATTTTATTTTATTTTCAATCATTTCAAATTCATGATTTAGTTATTAAAATTGTAATGCTTTGTTTTTGAAATGCTGTCAACTTTAAATTATATTATTCAATTCTAAATGCTTCAAACTTGGCATTTTTACTGAAACTTTCAATTCAGATTTGTAAGCTTGAATCCTAAAATTTGGTTGGCTCGAAATTTTGTTTGAAAGCAGGGAGATCACCAGTCCTAACATTTGTGTGGTGACCCTGAAAACATAACATAGGGTGAAAAAAAAATCTTTTTTCTCGGAGATATCTTGACCCAAAAGTGCCATAATGGCCCGTTTTTACACTGAAAAATCGAAACAACTTCGAAAATAAAGGAGATACGTTCATTTGGTCAACAGACTGAAATTCAGGGTACAAAAATCCATCGAAAACGCTTATTCATTGAACAAATTTAAGAGTTTATCGCTTGCAACATTACGATAAAGTTGGGAAAATATGATTTTTCGTGGTTAAACCAGTTTAAAATTAAAATTTTTGAAAATATTTTAATTTTAATGCTTTTAGGTATTTATCTAAAACATATTTGTTTACAGTTTCGTTTCGAATAATACAAATTCCAATAAAATGTCTTCGGATTCAAAGTAGATTGTACGGATTCATATTGTATTAAATGTTATAGCTTCTTTTCCATTCCAGAAATAATTACAAAGACAAGTTTTTGAAATTTTTTTAGGGTTATTTGTTCAACCCTTAGAGAGATAAACCCACATAGAAATCCTAATTTCTGAGCAGCGAATATCTCTAGCAGATTTTCTGATCAAGTTATTAGAACCTGAAATCACTCCTGGATGACCTCAGAATAAATCCCTATGCAGTTGAATAACAAAAAATAGTACAGTATATGGTTTCAATAAATCGTGATATTCGTGCCTTATATGCATAAGGGTTGAAAATACAACCCCTAATAATAAATTTAAAAAACTTATCATGTATGGGGATATTTTTTGAGGGCATCTAGGAGTGACTTTAGGTTCTAATAACTTGATCAGAAAATCTGGTAGAGATATGCGCTGCTTAGAATTTGGTATTTCTACGACTTATCTCTCCAAGGGTAGAAAAAAAAACCCCCAAAACTTTTATAAAAATGTGAGACCACAAAAATTCGCATTTTCATAATAGGCGTTGCAAAAAATCAACCCTTAAATTTTGTAAAGTAAAATATCATTTTCGATGGATTTTTGCATACTGAGTTCCAATCCGTTGTCCAAATTAGCCTAGATCTTCAATTTTTGAATTTATTTTGCTTTTCACTGTAAAAATAGCTATTTTGTCACTTTTGAGTCAAGAGATCTCAAAACGCTGACATGACGGAACGATTCGGGCAACATATGTGTCAAAATTATTAAAACTTTTCAAATCGTATATTATAGGTAGATACAATTTTATTGCTTGAATAGAACTCTATGTTAATTTTCTTTAAAAATTAAAAAAAATGAAACTTGAAAATGCATGAGAAACTTCAGTTTCACTTCGTGAGTTGAAATTCGATTTAATTTTAGCGCATGCGTGCATTTGTTTTTCTTTTTATACTCTGTGCTCGACTATGTAGATAATCAATGAACAATGTGAACCACAGAAATTGATTTCCGCGAAGTATGATCGGAGAATAAGGATTGCCCTGTGAATTGAAAAACTTTATCTCGATGTAGCAGAATCTCGGAAACATCAGAGCTCTTTCCATTTCACAGCATCCTTGACACGGAATGCATCTCGAAGGTAACGCATAGGTGGGTTGCCTAAAGGGATTGTGTTAACGCTAAACGCCTCCAAACGAAACTAATGGCGTTTTCCATTTTTTTAAATTTTCAAAATAGTTTAAAAATAACTACATGATAGTATGCACGTGAATCAGATAAATAATTATAAGTACATAGAAAATATAGAACGCGCAGTTGGCTTTGCTATTTTTCTTTTTCACTGAAAGTGAAAGTGCTAATATTGTGGAGAAAACAACAATATATTATGTTCCGGATGAAGAGCACAAAAACTGGAGAAGTTTAAATGTTAGGTTCGATGTAAACCGTTTAGAGAATTTTTCAATAAAGCAAGCCTTCAAGAATTTAATATTTTGAATAAAGCGCTTGAAACTGCAGAATTAGAATTTGTTTTCTGAATGTTATTACAAATCTGAATTTGAAGATTTTAAGAATTATTACAATTTTAAATAGGAAGTATTCAAGAATCAAAAAGTATATATAAAATGAAAGTCCTTAGAAATTGAAAAGGTTTCAAATTGAATATTTTGGAAATAAATGTTATAAATTTTAAAGGAACCTCGCGCTTCGCGCGCGGTCGTTAAACTTCGGCACATTTGTGCAGAGACCTTTTTAAATTAGAAGTCAAGCTATCGACAACTGTAATTTAGTGATTGTGAATTCTCTTTTGATGAAGCTCCTTCAGTTTTAACGAACACATTATCATCGCGTGTCTCTTGCTTCGCACCTTTTGTCTATTTATTTTTTTCGTACTTGTGTAATTTTTCCAAAAATTAAAATTAAAAAAATTTTTTTTTTACGATTAAAACAAAAACTACGCGTCCTATCAAAAAAGGATTCGTAATTAATTTGTAGATCTTTCTGGGGCGAACAACTTTTGTCTTAATTTTTTTTCTTGGTAACTTGTGTCCTTTTACCAAAAATTTATTTTCAAAAATGTTTAATGTTATTTTTTACGATTAAAACAAAAACGACGCCTCCTATCAAAAAATGGTTTAAAGCAAATTTATAGATATAATTTGGGCAAATAATTTTGCGAATTAATATTTCATTGTACCTTGTGTCGTTTTTCAAAAAAAAGTTTTGTGTAATTTTTTTACGGTTAAGACAAAAACTACGCGTCGTATCAAAAAATAATTCCTGAAAAAATTTTGAATCCTTTTTTTGCTAAACAACTTTTGTCTATTCATTTTTTTCGAACCTTGTATCGTTTTTCCAAAAATTTGAATTGTTTAAAATGTTATTTTCTAGGATTAAAACAAAAACTACGCGTCCTATCAAAAAAATATTTATAACCAATTCGTAGATCTTTTTGGGGCAAACAACTTTTGTCTATTCATTTTTTTCTTCGTAACGTGTATCCTTCTTCAAATTTGATTAAAAATTTTTTTGATGTAATTTTTTACGAATAAAACATAAATAAAAAATCATTGACAAAAAATTTGTAGATATTTTTTAGGTGAACAATTTTTATCTACTTATTTTTTTTGTATCTTGCATAGTTTGACCGTAAAATGGAATTTTTGATTTTTAATAACATTTTCACGCCTAAAGCGGAAAACATGCATCTTATAGAAAAATGGTCTCGAGAAAATTGGTTAATTTGGCTGAGATCAACAATTTTGCTTCTAAACATTTTTTTTTATATTTCGTATAGTTTTCCTGGAAAATGGAATTTTTTATTTTTTAAAAATCATTTTCGATGGATAAAACCAGAACAGTTGGTAGAAAATGGCTGGTTAACGAACTCATCCTTTTCCTTCAGGCCTTAAAAAAGTTTAAAATTTTCTTTATATTTTGTAAAATTAATGGGCATTTTTATTTCACTTACTAGCAGACTTCCTGAAAAGTATAAATTACCGTTTTCGACCCCTAAAAGCCCAAATTGGATACTTTTTGTTGTTCGTTATCCAAAATTTCACAAAAATTAATTCAAACAAAAAAATCGAACTAGAACCATTTTTTACAGCAAAACAGAAAGTATTACAAATTCAAATAATAGGAATCTTAAAATTGGCTCAGGTACTATGTTCTTTTAAAAGTTGTTTAAAATACTAATTTTTAATTCAGAAACCAATGTTTGCTTTTTAAAATTCGCTAATGATTGATTGGTACAAGCGAAAGTGATATTCAAACTACGTATTTTCAAGCAACTTTATAATGAATTCAACTTGTTTTACATAGAATATGCTATATATGCCATACCATTATATTTTATGTACAGGTATTATGGGCATGTACCAGAGTGTCACGTGACCAATTAAATGGTTTATATTCGGTGGCTTTATAATTTGAAAAATTTAAATATTGTGTTGAAATTTTGGGAAATGGTTCAAAATATATAAGTATACGTCTGCCTGGCCCATTTGACTTTTCATTTTGTTTAAATAGTGTTTAAATTTTGTTTAAATAGTAATATGGTGATATTACACTTATCCTCTCATTTACAATCAATGTGACACATTATATATATATACTTCTATATTTTATACTTTACAAATCCAAACGCCTTTATTGTATTTTTGAAAATTTGTAATGTAGTTCGAACAGAAAAATACTGAAAAATCAAATCAATGAAACTAAACGAAGTGTCTCGTCGTCCCGAAATTTGGGATGATTAGTCAAATATTTTTCATAAGGTTGTCTAGTCACCCTGAATTTTCATTTCAAATAGGCCCTTAGAATCTGTTAAATCAATTATAAATTTCAAACCTCTGTTAACATGTATCCTATTAAATTAAGGCCATATTCAGAGCTTCAACATTCTTAATTCAGCTATATAACATATTTGTTTGAACGTTTGATTTATGTGATTCATTATTAATAATTCTTATAATAAATTCTGCTGTTAGTCCCCGCTTTAATAATTTTACCAATATCTTTGGTTCGCTTCTAACAATATTTATTGCTAGATCAAGGTTAAATATTGCTGGTTTAGCTATACATTTTTTTCTGTGTAAATTTTGAGAATTTTAGTACACCTTACATTTTGAGGACTTACTTTTAGAAGTCAATCCCAAATGGACTCAGAAACATGTTTGTTTGAATCAAAGAAACATTTTTTTGACCCTATATCAAAGCTAGAAGTTGTTCGATACAAATAAAATTGGTTTAAATTAAACAATGGCGTGTTTGAATCAAATAAGCTTTTTTGAATCAAACAAGTATTTTTTTCAATCAATCAATTACTTGTTTGACCTTATATCAAAGAAAGAATTTGTTTGATTCAAACAAACATTTTTCTGAATGTGGACTCAATACAGTATTTCCATTGGTAGATATATAATTGTGGGGTCAGTGAAACGTTCAAACTTATATAAAGATGTCAATGTAAAGTCAGTTATTAGTTCTGATTGAATTTTTAAAAGGCTT
The DNA here is from genome assembly GCA_932195095.1 of Andricus curvator. Lineage (NCBI taxonomy): Eukaryota > Metazoa > Arthropoda > Insecta > Hymenoptera > Cynipidae > Andricus > Andricus curvator. The sequence goes on from CAKNYM010053237.1 coordinate 841,449, forward strand.
TTTACTTAATAATTTGTAAGAAGGCTATAGTCCTAAAACTAGATTTACGGCCTCATTTTCATTCTGACACTCTAGGCTTAAGAAAATGATAGCTTTCAGGGTGAGAGTTCTTCCAATAGCTTATTCGCATGTAAAGTTTAAATGTCTGAAGTCATGAACTGTCATGCACGCTTAAACATGTGATCTTCCAGGGATACAAAAGTGTCTTTTCTTAGAGTTATGAAAATAAAAATGTCAAAAATATCCTATTCGTAACCCTTTTCAGATAGTCTAATATTATTGATAATCAAAAATCTGTAGTCATATGAAATCGGATCGATTTTTTATTAATCAAGAATTAAAGATGAAAAACTTCTTAGGACATTTTAAAGTATTTTTCTGAATTATCTCAGAATTTGTTAGAGACTTAAAGTTACTAATACTCGTGAAATATGTGCCTAAAAGATTAAAAGAGGGGTTTTAAAATAAAATCACTGGTGCATTCCTTAAAAAATGTCTCGGGTAAAAATTACCCAACTTTATATGATATAAGTGGAGTTTTGTTTTTAATATGACTTTTTTAACTCCATTGAAAATTAAATACTTCAATTATTCTCAATAAAAGTAAGAATATTTTTCTTCAAAATGGTGTAAAATATTTCTAAAAAATGCAAAAGCATATAATTATTTTAGACTAGAATCAAAACTTACTAAAAGCAATTGATTTCATGGGCAATTGCGAAAAATTCGACCACTTTATAGACAATGAGATTTTAAAAAAACTTTCCAAACTAGCCAAAACCCAATATATAGTTTAAAAAAATTAAGTCTAAAACTAGGAAGTATGAAAATATAATATCCTAAGAGAGCAAGGGATGTATATATGTGGTAGATATGCATTTCAAACAAAAATTACCCGTAATGAGATTGGATATGGAGTCTTAATTAAGTTCTAAATGCTCTAGTACCGCTACCTGACATTTCAATATAAATTTTTTATATGTTAAGTTCGTATAAGTTTAAGATGCCCTACTTAATTCGGATCACTAAATCAATAATTAAACCGACAAAGTAGTGTACTACTACTACTACTACTACTACTACTACTACTACTACTACTACTA